>SNQN01008948.1:0-27177 GCA_008642245.1 Bassia scoparia | reverse complement strand
AGACTTTTGCGCCCGGCACGACAACATGGTGTGCTTCGTGTGGGTACTCCGCCAATCCTACCTTTCTGTTATCGGAGTGCCTTCAATCTAAAGGATCAAATGGGGCCCAAGATGCTGTAGACACCTGAAGATGTATGTCTCCCCAAATGCCAGTACATCCGTGATGAAACATAACGTCATCATGCGTTTGTTTTCGGACTCTTAGAAAAGATCGTCTTGAATTCACAAAAGTGGGAAACCCTACGCCGGAAGAACGCACTCGCGTGCCGAGGGTCTACTCGAACTAATTGAGCCAAAGGTCCAAAGCAAGGCCCAACAACAATATTTCTCTTTACGGTTTCTGCTACATAAGTTTCAAAGGTTTCACGAACGAAGCTACACTGGCAAGATAATCATGTCTCTTTTAGAATTTCAATTGATGCTCCCGATCACATTTTCATGAATCCACCGCCAGTTCATTTTAAAGTATTTATCTGATTTGTCTATGATTGCTTTCTATGAAGATTTCATGCAATGTTTAAAATCGCCGAAATACGCAGGAAAATACCACTGCAATAATTAGAAAAAAATACTCCGGGAAATTCACGTGGAACCTTCTAGAACATTCCCATGAACTCCTTGCATGGGAGAGCAAGGGTGTTCAGTGCGTCAATCAGCGGGAATACGAATAATAATCGGCAGGAAGATCAAAATATTTCGACCGGTTTTTGGAAAATATACTACGAAATCAGGTTGAGCGTCTATATACGCAGATGCCATGAGCGGTATATACGCTCATCATGGAGCGTAATACGCACCCTCCATATGCTGCGTATATACGCTCATCATGCCATACGAGAGTTGCAAACCTTATGGAAAGTGAAAGGAGCGTATATACGCATGAGGCTTTGAGCCGTAATACGTCTCTCCCACCTGCGTATAACGCTCATCCTGGAGCGTTAGTATACGCAGGCGTTTTGTGATGATGCTCGTTTTGCCTGTGCGCTATAAATAACACTCTTGCCTTGCTCAAGTTCCCGATATCTCGACTTTTTCACCTTCACTTCATACACTTCATACGCACACTACTCTCATCCTCTTCTCTCTAAAACACTTAAAACACATGCACATTCGTTTTTAGTTCAAAGCATCGTATGCTTCTTTCGAATCAACAAGGCGGATAACCAAAGTTTGAATTCAGAGATTTACTCCCATAACTCTCTTTCACTTTCTTTTAATTTGATTAATCAGTCATGGGTTAATGTAATTAAACAATTGTAGAAACCGCCTTTGAATCGGTTCCATGTAAATATGTAGGTTTTCATAATGTTTTTCAATTTTCTTTGTTTTGCGTTTTCGTTCTTTTTGATTTTCGTTTTTCATTATTATTATTGCTTCGTCAATATAATGATTCTTATTCTGTATAGCGATTCAAGCGAACGATTCATCGTAGCGCTCGTTAGTTTATATGAAACTAAAACAAGTGTTTTCTTGTCTTCATGTAGCGATGCAGCGGAGGATTCGTTTCGTCATTGTATTTACAACTAAACCGTTTGTTTTATATTGCGAATGTTCAGGGTAAGATTGGAGTTTTGTATATAGTTTGAAGTTCATGTTACTTCATATGTTATTGTTGTAAACTTTGTATATATTTTGCTAAACAAAGACCGGGAAATTATGTGAATCACTTTAAAGTCAGATTAACTATGGACAACCGGTTTTTAGGCCACCGTTTAACATGATTTATACAAAGTGGTCCATTCTAGGTTTAGGTTTAGTCTCTTGTTGATAATAGAAACATACTCACTTAGTAATTTTGGGGGCAGTGCCGCTAATAAGGTTGCGAATAGGTAATTGTGTGCATCCAATAATGTGTTTAATGTTACAATGAGACCGAGTAGAGGCCGCTACATGCGGGCGAAATTGGGTTACAGATCTGATTCGTACCATGTCCCCGAACCCAACGACTGGTTGTACTTCGATTGGACGTGAGTGGCCATTGTTTTGGCACCAACGTTCGGCGTCCGTGAATAAAACCTTTTCTAGACTAACTGGTGTCCGCGATTCCCCTTACGTCGACAACCACTTACCCCAACGCACATCAACGTGCGGGTTCCGATGGCTCAAGCCCACGCATAAGCACCTCGATGGTCAGTACCAAGGTCCGCGCGGCCGCTATACGCTGAGGGAGCGGCCCACGTTTCCTACCCAATTATGGCGACTTCACCGGGACTTAATTCACTGTTAGCGTGAAGTGGACAGACTTTGAAAAGTCTCGTAAATTCCTATCATCACGTTTATATGGATTTGCATTTCGTGCATATGTGATCCCTCTTGGCATTATAGGGTCGCCGTCCCTTACGACTCCCTTAGTCCTAACGTATGGGCATGTCTCTAGCTCGAGAACTACCATTAAGGGGAGATACCTACCATTGGCTTAGCACTGCTGGCTTAACTTCGATCGCATGCGCGTAAGGCAAGTTTCCTATCCCGCCCACTGCCCGTGTTGACAGTCGTTACGATGCGTGCTGCATAAGGAGGTAATCTTGGCCCATTGACACGCTAATACTGCAAGTGGTTGAAAACCTGGACCAAAGCTCTGCCCACCTATAGGCTAGTGGCTACACTCATCTGACTCTCAATAAAGCCTAGAGCCGACCATAGTGACTTGTCCCAATGCCGTTGTCTTGTGCCATGTATGTAGGTCTTAGCCATTGTTACAGTTCTAGACCTTAACACAAACACTTTCATTATAGTCCATGGTCATCTTTTAGTCACATCAGCATTCTAGCCCATAGTGACTTTAGTTGACCTCTGCCTTAGTCTTGACCATAGTCACTAGGACTTTGTCCTTCAAGCTCTTGACCTTAGTCCACATAGACTCTGACCTATAGGTTTGACCCTTGACTACTAGGGTAGGCACAGACTTTGACCTTAAAGACGTAATTGACTTTATTATTCACATTGATTGACCTTGCCTTCAGCCAACATAGGCTCGACCTCTAGGCCGTGACCCTAACCACTTAGGACATATGCACCATTCCCCGAATGTTGTTCGTGCCCTTTCAAAAAAAAAAAAAAAAAAACAAAAAAAAATTTCAAAAAAAAAAATTTCAAAAAAAAAAAAAATTCAAAAAAAATTTCAAAAAAAAAAAAGAAAGGGCACCATTGCATACATTCATTTCTTAAAAGCAATGACCATGATTAGGACATGCATTTGCATCTGCATTCATGTATCATAATGACCAGAAGTTCACTTAAGGGCTTTTTTTCTTTTTGAACAGGTGTAGCCGTCCTCCAAGCCCTTGCTCGACCCCAAGGTAGGTTTGAAGCCCTCAGCCCCAGTCCAAACCTACCTTCCTCTAACCTTCATTGATCCCTCAAGCCCAAATCAAACCTAGCCTTCCTCCAACCTTCATCACTCATCAGCGCCTAACCACCCAAATGGCTTCCCAACAAGAAAAAGCTCCAAAGCTTGGCCAAGCAAGTTCAACAGCTTGAAGCTAAGATCCAAGGAGTTGAACCTCGAGCACTTCTTGACAAGCTGTTTCGAAAAGGCAATCCAAAAAACCACCGAACCCCACCGTCTACAAGACCCAACCTTCCTCTTACCTCCAACCTTGCAACCAAACTGCCCAAGGATTGTCTCAGCTAAGATATACCTAAGTTCAGCCGTACTGATACCCGTCGATTCCATATAAAGGCATTTAAGGACCACCATGCACTTAAAAGGATTGACTCCTGCCTTGTTTCCAATTGGTCTTTCCCCTTTCCTTGGAACTGATATTGGCAAAGGTTCTTTTCAACATTCCTGAGAAGAAATAGCTACTGTGGGAAAAACATTCATCCACGCATTCATTGGCAAGATTACGAAGGTAACATTCGACCCAAACATTCCTTCTGAGAGCTTTGAAATCCTCAACCAGGGCAGAGAACGAGGGGTTCCACCACCTTTCTGACAGATGGGAGAGTTGCTGCCACCCTAGTCTCGCTCCTACTGAGAAGAGGATGTCAAGACCTTCATTCTAACCTGCCAGCCAGATACATAGATCATCTCAAGTATCGAGGCTTACACATTCGCAAAGGTCTACGAACATGGGTGGACAATAGAGAATGACCTTCTGCCAATTCACATGAGTCAGAGTCTCTAGGCTGTAGGATCGAGTCGGAGAGTCCCTTTCCCTAGACTCATGATTCTTTCTTTCTCCATTTCGAGTCTATTCATTAGGTTTAGGATTAAGTTTCTGCAATTAGCCGCAATGTAATAAATTCTTTTTGTTTCTAATAAAAGTTCTTTTTCATTTTCTTCAGCCTCCATAATAGTTTGTGCTTCTGACTTTAACTGGAATCAAATTAAATGACGAGCCTCACAATTCAAGGGACATGCCAAGAGAGGCCTCTTCTTAGCTCCACAAAACAAAACCTCTTTCCGCTTCATTTCCCTTCATCACACGAATCAAAATCCCTTGCAACCCTGTGAGCCATAAAAAACACTATCATTTCAAGCCTATCATTCTTTTCATCCACCACATTCGAGCCTAACCCTTTTGGACCAAACGGCTAGGAACAAGACATGTGCAAAAGAGGAAAAAAAAAGAAGAATTAAATGGGCAAAAAAGCAAAAAATCAAAAAAATCCAAAGTCGAAATGCAATCAATGTCAAATTCCAAATGCAAATCCAAAAATTCAAACCCCAATTCAAACAAAAAGCAAAAGTCTGAAAAAAGGCACACCTGCGCCACCGTAGGTCACTTCGGTGATCAGCAAGCCTTTCCTTCAATCCACCCCAAACCACAGCCTACAGATATACAAACCACAAAGCCCTCCTACATGAGGCACTTGTCCAAAATCCACCCACAAGGAGAAACTACGACAGAGTACTCGATCCTCCCAAAAGACGGATACCGTAGAAGCCTCTTCTTCGAGCGTCCGAACACCAACTCTCTGACGGCTCAAATTTCATATGGTTTGTTTTCCCTTACAGTCAAGAACGCCACAATTCCTAGAGTAGAACCCGACCACAGACTCGAGTCTTGAACCTTCACTATGCATCCCTAATCGCCCAACCACCTCAAACTTCCCCATTCACTCTACCCCTTAGTCACAAATTCTTACGCTTACTTTCTCAATCGAACCTCTAGACCTATCTTTCATGCACCTATAACCGACGGTGCATCTCCTCAAATCTTCATCCCTTTACGGCTACGTCACTCCTGCAGCATTCATACATGCACTTCTCCTCATAAGCATCCGCATCCCATCGCAAGTCCGACTTTCTCGTCCAATGTTCTCTCCCTCTAAGCAGCATAATCAGCTCAACAAGTGTAAACCTACTTTGACGCAAATCAACCAATCACATGCCCCTGCATTCCTCCGTCAGCTTCCTCATGCCACCAACATTCAGCAGTCAAGTTACTTCATTTGGGGCAAAGGGTCAATAAATCGCCACCAACTCCCTACACCACTGACCGAAGCAATACCTACCACCACAACCAAAGCTTGAGCCCACTAAACCGGCATCGACAACCAATCCACAACACTCCACTTGCCCTCCGGGTACAATCACACAAAGACCCATATGCCCTAACCTTCGACGAGGCTTCATCACAAAGCATGAGGGGCCTCACCAACTAGAAGAGCAAGACCATCAAAGCACCAACACCAACACGCCATTCCATATACGCCCAAACCCTGCACCAATAGGCCCCGTTGGACGGGTGGCCCGCTCAAATTTAACAATCGCACCAACATGCCCCTTGCTCGAATGGTGGTGACGACGGCTCCATCCCACGCCAAATCTAAACACAGCCTACGCTATACCGCAGAGTCCATATTTCCTTGGTCCATTTCATGCATTAGATCTAAGAATAGACTTGCATTACATAAGCATCATCTCTGCACATTGAGTTTACACTACATCATCATGCATATGCACTCCTGCACGAAAACACATACATATTTGCACATTCGCACTTGCACCACTGCGCATTACACCACCTGCAACACGAGGCTAGGCCCATCCTGTAGTCATGCATCTTCCCCCTGCACCACGTGCCTATACGCATACATCCGCTACTAACGCGATTGTTGCTGCACGCAACTCTCCCCAAAAAGCCAAGGCAGCCGCTAGGGAACTTCCGATACAAGGAACCCCGGGGCGCTTTCCGGACGGAATCTTCGATTAACTTTGACCACATTATCTGTTTACGAAATTTTCCGTCTCTTCAGACTCAGTCAATGAGTGGCGGCCTTCTTACACCCACCAACAGGCTCACTTTTACCACATTTCGGAAGTTTATAAACTTTCTCCGCACCAGAAATAGGTCACATGATACTCGCCACTCGGCCGGCCTACGACCCTTTCTCCCCCTCGCTACACAGCAGACATTCCAGCACCGTGCCCACCACAACTAACCCTCCTCGGGCGTCTAAACAGCATTTTACGCGTACACCGAGGAATCCTCAGCACAAGCATCTTCGGTTACCACGATTCTCGCACGCTACCAGAAAGGGATCCACGCTACACACCATACTTTCGGCTCTCTATGCTTTCTCCCGGGAACCTACCCAGAATTCAGAGCAGAACACACTCTGGCGCGCGTACTTGGAATCTCTCTCCCAGCCTACAAGAAGATTCCCCCTCCCAAAGCACCGTTTGTCGCCGGTCCACTTGGAAATTCTCCCGTACAGCAAGTATTCTCAGCACACACTCTTCTGTAAGAGGTCTTGAACTCTTCTCACTCGCTACAGAAGTTCCGTCAGCACATTCTCCGGGTCTGCGAATTGCTCCCGCCTAACTAGACATTGTTTCTCGCGCATCTCTCGGGTTTTCTGGAATCTTCTCAGTACCGACTCAAGAGGTTGCGCCGGCGCATTCTTCCCGGGTTTTGAATTTTCTCCCGCACCAGAAATTCCGCATTTACACACCCATCACAACTACTCACGAAAGACCACGGTCAGCCGTAGGGAGAAAACCCACCCCGAGGAATCCAGGCGCTTCCAAGGGATAACACCGCATCGGGTGCGCCCCATCACAACCGACCACACAGCGCCGCACACAGGCCTGCCGCTAGGGCTAACAGATAAAAACTACACATTTCGTTTTGCATTAACCGACAACCTTCCGTCCACAAGGCTCACCGGCAACACGAGAAGGGATAAACTCCGCACTTCCACACCACAGGTTCGCAGACCCACCCTGTCGTATAGCGGTTGCCTCCTCCGTCCCGTGAGATTGAATACTGTCTGACTTCGTCCAACCCGAGCAAATAAGCCACTATGATCGTCATAATACAAGTCAGTCAACCAGTGAAGGGACTATCCTGTAGACAACCTCTGAAAAATTTCCTCGAGACAACCCAACCAAAATGGTAAATCACCACAAAACCAGCTCTGAAACATTACCGTGTCTCGTAGTTCTGTTTCGACCCTCAGAAACAGATGGGACTATATTGAACTTCACAAAATAGTTCGGAAAAACGCAGCCGAACGCCACAAGCCTTCATGATCTCAACGGAACTATTGACAGCGAGAAGCTCCACAAACAAGGGAAAATATTTTCTCCCATAACCGAACTTATATACTGCACAGACGTGATCTCTCTCTCACGTTCTGCTATGCCAGAGACAAAGCGCTTATCCTCACTCCGGCGCACGCATCTCCACATGTTCTCTATTCGGAGCTCTCATGATATTGATACCCGCTGCACCATGGCGCTCACCTTCGGCCGTGTCCACAGGATGACGAGTTGCAAAAAACCTTCTAAGTATCCGACCAGAGTGGACGCAGCCGAGGGAGCGATATACGCTGAAGGCCTCTGCGCGAGTACGCTCTCACGCAGCACCCTACAAACACACCGCGTATAAATCCCGCTACACGTGCACCACGACTGAGGTTAATACGCAGGGTTTGTGCTTCGTTTTTGCCTCGTGAGCACAGAGCGCTCGCTGAGAGACTACACACTCACTCCTGAAGCCCGTGTCTGCCCTCAATACCTCCGCCCACGACCTCACCCCGCAAGGAGAAACCGACACAACCGGGACGCGTCACCGACCCAGAGGCGCTCAATCTGACTGTGTGGTCGCCCCCTCTCGACATTCACATACACACTTCAAATACGCCCCCACACAACCTATACTCCCGTGCTCTACTCTCCTCTCTCATACCCCTGCGTCCCACCAGTAAACACCGCACACTCCGCGTACCAACAACCCAAGACACGCAGCGAATACCCGTCAGACGAGATATAAGCGTTACCATCATCCGAACACATAGATGCCGATACAAGAAAGCACCAACCGCTCTCCAGTCTCACTCGACCGCCAACGCACATACCCCAAACAGGGCCACGACACAAACCGCGGAGCGCGCACGCGCACCCTACAAGATAAGCCGCCACGAAACCGCTTGAACATAGCTAGCACCGCACCTATACGCCTCCAAAACACAGAGCCTCTTTTCCACTTATTCTTTTAATTTGATTAATCATTGTCGATGAGTTTACTACCTCTGTCAAATCCGATATAATACACCATAACGTTGTAAGCAACCCGAGCTTTGAATCGTACTGCCCTCCTCAGGTGATGTCCGCGTCTTTCGCTCATTGTTTTCAATGTTTCATATATTACTATGTTTTTCGTTCTTTTAGATTGCAGTTATTTCAGCCCATGTCATCATTATTGGCATGCTACACAAATACACCACTGATCACAATAGTGCATTACCACTCTCAATATCTCCTGACAAACACAGGACGGAATAACCACAAAGTGACAGCGCATGATATTCCGATTTCAAGGCGACGATTCATTGCGCTCGTGTTTTATTCATGGAACTACACAATTGTTTCATTTGTCTTCATTGTAGCCGATTCAGGCCAAGAGCGGAGGATTCGTTCGTTTTGTTTTACACAACAACCACCTTTTGTCCTTTCTATTTGCAGATTCCTTAGGAGGTAAGATGAGTTAATGACCTGAGCCTCATACATCTCCTCACGAACTCCCTGCCGCTACTCCAGTACTCCTCGTCTCCACTCTCAGCCCTTCCTCAACGTTTGTATAATTTTTGTAAACAAAGACCGAAAATCTATGTGAATCACTTTTAAAGTCAGATATTAACTATGGACACACGGTTTTTCAGCGACTATAATAATAAGTACCTGCCCAGCTCACTAACTCTCCAAAGTGGTCATCTCCATCCTTCAACCCTCACAACAACTCACGACATCACAAAGTGAGGAACTGGTCTGTGATGACACATTAATATAGCCACCTACGATCACAACTGCCTCCCGCATCTATCCTCCTATCGCTGAAGATAACGGCGTAGCATGACAACGCGCTAACCTCCAAACATACGACAATAATAGTAAGAAGATGGTCGAGCGCAATACGCCCAACTACACCTGCAACGATTCTCAGAGACCAATGTCCTCACAATGAGACCGCAGATCAACAGTGAAGGAACACGACCTGCCACACCCACCGCAAACGTCCCGAACAATATAGAAAGATCCACCAGCACTCGACCCTGAATTCCGGCTGACCACACAATGTCACACCGACACCCAACCAAACAGACCCACGACTTGTTACTTGATTGGACGTGGGGCTCACTGATTGTTCGCCTTCATCAACGCACCAGCACCCCACTCACGGCACGTGTCCCACGGCAAACAAGTCGCGCGCGTCCGCAACAGCGTGAACAACCTTCAGCACCAGCACCCGCCCCAGCACGTGATTGGTATCGTGTTCCACTCGACCAACACTACCCCCAACGCACTCACGTAGCACGGGCTTCCGTTGTACAACAGCCTCACGCATCCTAGCACCTCGAGGTCAGTACCAGCCGCGTGCCCGCTATACGCTTGAGGGCGCGGCCCACGTCTAACATTGGAATCTAATTAATTTGCATCCTATGTGACTGGTGGTTAATTGCGATCAGATTTGAGATATGGGTGGTTGATGAATAAAGGCTTTGAATGGTAATTTGCTTTTTTGATTCTAAAGCCCTTGATTGTGAAACCATGGTCTACTATGTTATCGCTGCGAGCGAGGAGTTAAGGAACCTTTACCTAGTTGGATTTCAGCTTCCTAAGCACATGTAAGTCACTTGGTCTAAGTGCCTTTTCCAATTGACTACAGGCTATTGGGACATTGTTTAGTGGAATTATTACACTGAAAACGTCTCTCGATTCAATTATGCATGGATTTACTAGTTATTCTCTAAGGATGGATCTGAAGAATTTCCAATTCCATGAGTTCACCTGTGAAACTTCAGTAGACATTATTTAAGCTGGTTGACAAGATGTATCCAGTCCGCTATATGCAAAAATGGCAGCGAGGCTGTGAGCCAATGGAAGCGACAAGCCCAATTACTTCATGAAACAAGTTTTGGAAAAGCCCCCTAGGGACCCTAGGGTTCCAAGAAAAGGCTTCAAAGCCAAACAGCCAGGGATCCGAGGTAGTCCTGTAATTATACCTTGCACCTAGGGAATTACAGGATGGGGTTTGTATTGGTAACTAAATCAGCTAAACTGAGTAATCACTATACGCTCATTCAACTACTAAGACTACTAAATATTTTTTAGTATATTGCATCAAGGAACTGGACGAAGGAATGCCCAGGTGCGCAAGGGAATCATTGTAGAGGAGAGGTCTGTCCGTCACCCAACACTCAGTATGGATAGTGTTCTTAATTATGGAATGTAAGGGGCTTAATTGACTCGGCCAAAGCAAAAAAAAGTTAAGCACCTTATTTATCAAGTGTAATGCCAGATTAGTTGCCTCCTTGACAACTAAGTAGAGCAAGAAAATTGGCGTTGCATCCTTTACCTGTGGTCTTAGTCCCCCGGGTGGTTATTACTAGTAACATACCCTGGGTAAGGCACCGAGTCGAAGTTGTTTGTGTTGGATCCTCTTAGTTTTTAAGGTTAATATAAACCATATGTTCTGATCAGCTGCTCATATGTTTTTTTTTTTTTTCTTTTATCTGTGGGGGGGGAATCTAAGATAGTAAGTCCAGTTTCATTGCTCCTTGTCTATGCTCATAATACTGTGGAGCAAAGAGAAATTTATGGATACTATCCAATATGGTAGACTCCAGGATCACTCCTTGGATGAATTGGGGAGATTTTTAAATACCATTTTTCCTCTAAGGAACATGATGGCGCCCTGCACAGTAGGTCTCTACTGACATGGATCAGTTTAGGACTGCTGTGATAAACATGGGCCTATCTACATCAAGTTTCTGGCAAGGTATTTAACAATTGGACTAATATAGGAATGGCCCTATCGGATTCTATTCTAAATTTGACCCAGAATGGTGGCTAAATGTTGCCGGTTACTTCTTTTCTACTGTGAGGTCACTTATCTCCCTAAAGGGAGTTTTAAACCATTGTCAAGTCTGTTGATGTGTTATGGTGATGCATACAGGTCACAAACCCTTCGTTTTTCAATTAATGTGGCCTAGGCATGAGGATCTAACTATTGTTGCTTAATGTGTGGATCTCAACATCCGCCTGGCTTTGGGATGTTCAAGATAGTTGCAGGAAACTTAAAAAATTGACAGAAAGAAGTTCGAAGAGGTTGAATGAAGTCAGTTATGGTGATGTCATAGTTGCTGAGAAGTTGGCTCACAAAGCTCTTTTATTAGCACAACAGCACTTCATGCTAAACTTCCTCAGAAGTTGGAAGGTAATCAGGCAGAATTATCAGGCTTATCACAGTTAATTTAAGGAGGCTCATTTGAACTATTTGAATTCCTGAAGCCAAAGCAAGTTAATTGGCCTCCAGTGGTGATGGAAATACTAAGCTCTTCCATAACTCTATTAAAGTTCGAGCTATGAGAACAGGATTAATACTATACCATAAGCAGATTGGGTGTAGTATTAATGATCCTAATGAGGTTGATGCCTTTGTTGCTCACTTCTATTACTTTCATGAATGCTAAGTAAATCTAGAACCTCCAAGATTAGGATGAAGTATTATAAATCCAAGGAGCTACTCTGAAAGACACTCAAAGACAGCTGATAGAATCTCAATTTCACTACAGAACATTAACTGAATTTTCTGGTCTATTCCAGTGACAAAGCACTGACTGATGGGTTTCGGTAACCAATTTTCAAATTCTGCTTGGGAAGTATAATGTAACTGATCTGGCAATGCAATTCAAACTTTCTTTAAAAATGGTAAGCTTTGCAACAGGAGCTTGGAGCTACCTCATCACTTTTGGTGGCCAAAAAAGGCCTGACCTTAAGTGTTGTTAACTGATTCACAGGCTATTGCCTGTTGTTCTGTGTTTATAAGGTGATGTCTAAGAATATTTGCCAATAAGCTGAAGTTAATCTTACCATATTTGAATCTCACAACTCAAGAGCCTTTTTGTGACTGGAAGGAGCATTTTGAATAATATCCTTATTGTACCATGATTTAAGTCAAGCATATGCTAGGAAAAAACAACGTAGGTGTTTGTTTGATGAAGAATAGACCTTCAAAAGGCCTATGATTACTTATAGAGTGGTCCTTTTCGGAAAAGATTTGATGCATTGCTCTCAAGTTCCAGAGATCATTTTATTTACATTATTTATGGTGTGTATCATGTTCAGCCAGTGTTTTACTCTCCTTTGTCCAATGGTCTGTGTCATGGTTATTTTGAGCTAAAAGGGGTTTGAGGCAAGGAGATCCAGTTTCCCCTCCTTTTGTGATTTGTATGGAATACACTCACCAGAAGTCTTCCAATACTTGGCAATAAGGTAAGGTTTAGGTTTTCATCCTAGATGTGCCCATATGAGGCTCAATCATCTGTGTTTTGCAGAATTGACCTTCATGGTCGTCTGTAAATGGAATTTCATAGTTGCATATATGTTGATTCGGATGGCAAACCACTTCTCTCAAGTTTCTGGTTTAAAAGCAATAAATCCAATCTGAACTATTTTCACTCTCGTATGCTGCCTAGGATGTTCTCCATTATGCCAAAGTTTTCAGGATTTAGCCCAGGGAGTGTGGCCCTTTTTAAAATACCTGGGAGCTCAATCATACAACAAGCTTGCGCCCCAGATGTGAACCTTTGACTTTACAAAGAAGAAGATGCATTAGAATTAATGTTGGGCAAACAAGGAATATCTTTCCTGGATGGGAGATTCAGCTTGTTAATGTTGTTTTTAATGAGGGCTTGTGTACCTACTGGATAACAGTTATGATCCTTCCTACTAGTTCAATCATCAAGAGAATCATGAGCCATGTACGGAGATTCCTTTGGGAAAGGGAAGGCGTTGGAGTGGCACCTGGATAGAGCGATTGGGAAACTGTTTGTAAATTCCCAAGAAATTTGGAGGTTTGGGTTTAGGCATGTGGATTTCATGGATGATCTAGCTGTGGGCAAAATTTATCTTGGCAAATTGCAACCAAAAAAGATAATCTTGTGGGTCAAATGGGTACAACTATCTATATCAAGGATGCAGATACGGTGGGATTATACTAAGTCTCCACCTGCTCAAAAATTACTGCTCAAGTCATGGAACCCTTAAACATAGGTTATGGATTTAGATTTGCAAAAGATTAAAGAGAAGCTTCTAAATACTTTTGTGATTAACTCTGCGAACAAAATCGTGTCGGTGCGGCCATACACTTAGGTGGTGGCTTATCCTAATGCATAGCGAAGATATACACCCAAGAGTAATTGACGTAAGGGCTTCTATTCAATCCTCCAATGAGCCTCATGATATAGAGGGTGCCTTAGTCCACTCTTGCCGTGGCATATCTTGGTGAGTACTGAGTAATTTAATAAGTGCTTAAAATAGACCAGAGCTGATCCACTTATACTGCTACCTAACAAAGTTCCTTACTAGCTGTTAGCCAATTCTTAGCAAAGCCTAATTGAAATATGATACAAGTCTAAGGCAATTATATATTTAGATTTACCACGAGTGTAGCAGGATGAATAAGAAGTGTGGACGAAATAATTGTGCTAGCAATCCCACTAAATACACCAACTCGAGACACTTCACTTCTGCGTTTCAATGTCAAATTCTTAAGTAAGAGCTTTGGATGGAGATGGATAACATTGGCTACACTTATGCCTTGCATTGCTCAGATACTGACATCATCTGTCCAATCATAATGGCAGAGAGAGGAAGGGAAATATGTACTTCCTGTTCAAAGGCAAGACTATAATGATTATCTGCGCTGGCTGCATACTAATCTATATATTTGGAAAGCTAGGAAACACAACTTATTAAGTCATATATCAGGATACACATCCCTAATTCCTCACATGACTGTTTGATTAAAGTACTATGTTAGAGCTAGAGGACACAAAGTTGATTTTTAAAGCAATGGGCACAACATGTTACAAGGAAGATGGATATGTAATTTACTTAGCTAGTCTTTGCGACTGTTATGGCCTTGTAACCAAACTCCTTGTTAGCCTTTAGACTTATTGTACCTTAAGCCTTATTTCTATGTACATCTGTTTCTGGTTACTGAGCATTAACTTTCCTTTGCATTTACATAAAATATTAAATAAAAATGGATGCATCACCCTATGTAAGAATTATTGAGCATAACTTAAAATCACAAAAAAGTCTTCAAATATATTCTATTAAATTAAAAAAAGGTAATAACAATTAAGAAAAATTACTTCAAAATAGACTCACCTTTAAATGTTATGAATGAAGTACAAACAAATAAGTCCTGCTAACGCAATTAGCAAGAAATAAGTCCTACACCATGTTCAATTAACATTCATTAATTCCTTGACAAATAAATTACAATAAGCAAGGAACAGAACTATAATAAATATATCAAAAAACATAAACCAAGGACTATAAACCACTTTAATTTAGAAATGTAGAGCAGCTAGGCCCAACATGTATATAGGACAATTACACACAAACAAAATTAGAAAACACAAAACCCAAAAAACACCCATATTAGCTGTAATACAGCAAAATCGTAAAAACTTGGACGGTAGTAACCACCCAAAAGCAACAATGCATAATATATAAGATATTCAGACACAGATACCAGAGAGACTGAAAAAAAAAACAAAACATTCCAATATTCAAAAAGAGAGAACTTAAAATCCGACAACAAACCACAAAATGCAAAATCACTATAGGAATTTCGTTGTACACTATCGAAACACTGCCTCTAAACATTTTTCAGTGGACATAAATCGACAGTCGACTAAAACAAAGCTATTCACTAGTATATCGGATATCTTCTACTTAGTTTCTAACAAATATTGAATATTGAAAAAAAAACGCAAAAAATTAAAAATAATTAAAAAAACGGAATTTAAAAAAACGAAACTACAAACGCCCTAAATATTTAGAAATGAAAGAAAATAACACTCAAACATAAAAATAAAAAACGACAACAAACAATGAAGTCGATAAAAATGATGAAAATCCAGATCTACTCAAACTAAATTCAAAATACGCAAAAATCACAAAAATGAAAACGTTATAAAGGACGTGTTGTGAATAGAAGTCCTAGATATTGCTCCCACCACAAATCCAAGAAAGAATAGGAAATCTATAGTCAACCTAATATGTGTAGCGGTTGGCATTTCAGTGTTGCGTCGCACTCCCCAAATTTCCCCTTCACCCAATTGCAAGAGCTTTCTAACAGCCGACCTCATCCAACAAACATAGATGAGGGGCACCTATCATGGGCCTTGCTCTGTACATCGAAAGAGTACTCAACACGAGGTTAAAGAATAAATCCTCGCAAGACCGGAAGGCGTGTAATAATATCAACTGTTTTATTCTTCCACCTGATAAAAGAGTGCAATGCTTTGAAGTGTGATTCTTCAATTTTCACACTCTGCAGAGTTAGTCAGTCATTTAATTGATTCTTCTCGGGGATCAGTGATTTTTAATATGATTTGATTATCGATACTAGACTTTGTTCTTCATACCAGGCAGTAGTTTATTATTTCATAATTCTGCGTCTTGACCTTATTCCATGAGCTTTCTGGAATTGTAGCATTAATCTGATAATGAGCTATTGAAAAGTGTTACAGTGGCACTGAAAGGTGCCAACGATTACTTATTGCTTGTCCCTAAAGAACCTTCAAGGTAAAGCGATCAGAGCGTAGCGAAAAACACTTAATCATAGACGAATGTGTGCATAAGAAAGGGTAGGTGCATTTATTTAAGAAGGTGGCACAGCAAGCGCAAACCCAACACAGATGTAAAGGCCCTTTTAAATGGCTCTCACATCAAAAATAATAAATGACGTTATTATGGGATGAAGATCTCATGCAAGTTAATACCAAGCCGATTACAAATTACTTTCCTTTAAATTTCGAGACCTAAGGGAAAAGAAAGCTGGAGAAAGGGAAAGAAGATACTAAGTCAAAGGACTTAGTTGGCCATATTGAATCAAAGATTCACAATAAGGATCTAGAACCATGCTCAGAACATATATCGTAGAAAGGTTGTTCAAAATGAATTTCACCCTTAGCACGTTCCAACTAAAATACACAGTGGTTACGGCTGAAAGAAAACTGTCCGTCGATTCCCTTTAATGTGATTCCTCCTATTGCAATTGTGCCTTATAAGTAACATGCTGCCGTTATGATTGGTAACCGGACTGAAGTTTATATATATATTCCCATAACCCAGGTTGTTCGGGTCTACTTGAGAGGAATTTCCCTTCGATTCGAAAGCATTCCTAGAAGCCCCTCTCCAGTTTGAAGTAACGGGACCTAAGGAGCAGGGTCCCTGCGTCAAACTTTCCGTCAAATGCCTCTACTGTCATAGTCCCTTTGACTAGGTTGGGCTAAACCCCAAAAGTATCTAAGTGCTTTAGGTAAGACTATGAGAGGGAAGTAAGCGCTAAGCTCTGAGCAAAGTGGTGTCCCAGAGGTGATTCAAATAATGGCAGAGTAATCCAATTAGACAATAATAAGGAAAGAGAAGTATGACTTTGGCCTCCTTATCTCATGTCAAGACAATAGACAGGAAGGAAGAGCGTAGGGTGCTATCAGACGAAGCACGCCACCCCGATCCTAAACTCCCAGAATTAACCACGGTGTGAATGTGGAGTGAGGATTTCTTATGCAATAATAGTAGAATCCTTACAAGTCTCACCTGTCTTGAGGAGGCCTCAGTTTGAAGATGATGACCAATAAACATAGAGAGAGAAATCCAAGATGAGGGAACTCATAAATGATAAGTCTTTCCCATCGGATACACATTAGGATCAGAGGTAGTGCCCAATAGGAGCATGTTTCTCGTGCAGTGCCCATCCTTTCATTGGTTGATCACTATGCATCCAGTAGAAGGCTTGCTACGCGATAAGAGATCGTTAAAGTCCTCTCTCATTTAGAATGAGATCAGAGAGATTAGATTGAAAGAAGATGTCAGCCTTAGAGACCCCAAGCTCATTTTCGGGTGGCAACACACAGATGAACTTAGGTGAGGGAAATCTATATCAAAAGCTCATTTGGTTAGTGAAGTACTTCACAGAGAGAGATGTACCCACAGTTCAGGGATTCATCAATGGATTTGTCGTTCTAGTTATATTCAGAGTATCGCCTTAAGTTTTAACTAATGAGAGGACCCGTACTGAAGAAAATGTTCGAGAAATTCAGGACAGAATGAGCGTATTGCAGAGATGCTCTAGGATGACTTGAGCAGATTATAATGATGTGAGAGTTAAGTAGACTATGGCTCAGAAGTTATTTGGATAATCAAGAAGGTGTCCAATATATACAATATAATTTTCTGGCAAATTCTTCTGAAGGAATTGTTGAGAATTTTGCGTCTTGATATTGTGCAAGTCACTTCCCCCACAAGTTCAAGCCTGTGGGACCGATGTATTATAATCACTTTGTCGCGGTCCCATGAAAAAGTTGGACTAAGTGCCCAACGCGTATTCAATGCAGGTAAGAGCGTGCCTTTACATTCAACTGAGCCTGAAAAAATTGGAATAAAGGATATTGTTTTGGGGGCAAATCCCCCTAGAACGTATGTTACCCTAAGGAGGCCTAAGAACAAGTTAGAGTTGTGGAACAACTTAAATCAAATAGGGAATTGTGTATTGACAGAACAAGATAAAAGCATTGTGGAGACAACGTCCACATGAATAAGCCCCCTTTATGTGACCAATTAAACATAGTGGCGCATAGTAGGTAAAGTGCTAATTGGATATTGGCCTACCCTTAAATCCTTATATGCCCTTTTTCGCAGTTTTTACAATAATGGCGTAGGTAACGGATTCACGGAAAGTTGTGTCTAGCGTTTTCAAGGTGAATTAGGCCATAAACATCCATTTCAATAGAACCAAGTCCCTTTGTAATCTTGAGGATATCTGTTTTATGTACATCACCCCTAAAGCTGGAGATAGAACCGAGGTACTTCCCTAAGACTTGTTCTGCTTTCTTATAGAAAGAGGCCAGAGAAAGTTTGTTAATTGTATATTGGGATTCTTCAGGGGGCAATGACACTTCACGAATACATATGCCTTTTCCACTTTCTACTTGACGCTTTGCTATGTCAGAAAGTGCAATACTCATGGATAATTGGATATATGAACTCGACGAGGTTAAGTTTGTGCTGATGTGCGATGGCTATATTTGATGACACCTAGCCCCGAGAATTTCCCAATCTGTACTTATTGAAGCAATTGAATACTCGTCCACGCCCCAGATTTGAAGTTGAAAGTCCCTATCGCCAGATGTTGTGAAAGTGTTATCTCAAGTGCAAGCAGGATATATTACAAGGTAGGTCCACGAAGAAGACGGATGTTTCAACTGTTTCAACCCTGATGAACTCAACTCATATAGTGAAAGGCACACTGTCTGACGTCCCACTATGGTTCCTCCCTATGATCGAGCTGGAAGTCTGGGACCTAGGTGAGAGCATCTCTTTGGGGCAGGCCCAAACTTAGCGCGCTACTTTCTCATAGAGATTACGATAATAGATTAGTAAGTAGGTTAGCCAACTGTGGGTTACTATCTGTAATGGATCGATAAATTCATAAGATTATCCAGGCTCTCTCAATATATGGAGTGTGATTAGTATAATATTACTCTGCTAAACATCCAACAGGTAGTCTTAACATCCGTTATTGATATGCTCTTCAGTATAAAGTGAAATACGCGAAATTTTGATGATAACATTTGCATTCCTTTTTTAAATAAAAGGTGATAATGCATAAGTAAAAATCATGAATAGTTTCAATCTGACCTTTAAAGACGAAATCTATTACAAATGTAATATGAGTGAGGTTCAAGAAAAATGTAAGAATTCTCCTTACCAATCAGGAGCCAAGAAAAAGGCAAATATATGAACTAATAAGTTCTACCTAATACTGTTACAACTATAGTCTAAAAAAAAACATGGATTACAAAAAAACTTTTTCACATTTCTTAAATCTTCCTCGATCACGAATTGTCCACCTCCGAGCTTTAGTATTAAATTGGCACGATCCTTCAAGCACGAAGTTAAGGACTTGTATCCTAGGGCTGGAAGGCCTATTCTTTGTTGTTGTAGGTGTCTAGGATTTCTTTGACTTGTTTTCCTTTCTCTTGTTAGCATGCAGTAGTGCTGCATGGACGATCCTATTGTCTTGTTTGCATGCTTTCAAGAGATTGGAGGCATTGGGTCTCCTTGTTCTAGGGGAAAGCTATCTTAGCAAGGAGGAGGGTGCTTCCTCTGAATGTTTCCATGTAAGAGTATTATAAGGAATTATGCGTTCTATGGACACTTTTTGATTCATTTTAGCCCAGAAGTATGCCCTATGATTGAAGGAATTTGCGTCCTTTTAGAGAGGAAGTGGAGTTCTTTTCGAACCAAAAAGATCTTCTTATAAAAGGACCGTTTTGGACGAAATTTGGTAAAGGTTCAAGCAGTTCACCCCATGTTTGGTTAGGATCAGCAGGGAAAAAGGTAAAAGGGAACCTTCACCTATTTCCTAAGAGAGATGGTTATGGGCACGCGTTTCTGGACTAGGATCTTTTGCCAGGAATCACTTATCAAAAACTTCTTGGCGGACCTTTTTGAGTCACTACCTGTGAGGTCTGGGCTACAGAAAACCCAAGTAAGAAAAGGCAATGTGATTATGCGAAATCACAAACTATTTAACTAATTACCTTGGATTTCGGCCAACCATTTTGTAGTTGTTTGCCTCCTTGAGGGGGGAAGTGATGGCTTCTCCTAGTTGCTCTCAAAAGCTTCGTTGCTTCTTCCTCTTTTTCTTTCTAAGCGTTGCTCTGAGATGAACTCTTGCTTTCGCCAACAAACAATGGCCTCTGTGGGGGTGGGCATTCTTCACTGCGTAGGTTGGAGTTGAAGAGAGTTTTACTGATCCGGTATGAGTTGTTCTCTAAGGATGGGCTCAGATTCCATTCTACACTGAAAATTGTTTGAGTGGCATCTTGATATTGTGACTCAATCTCGTCTCTTAAGCTTCTTAATGGAGTGCAAGGTGACCGTAATGACTCTGTAGGCGGGGAGTATCTTTGGAAGAAAGCATTGTAATAGATTCAGAGGGAAAGAGTATAATTAAAGAATGCTTATTCAGAGGAATAAATATGGGAAATAGGAGGGATGCTTTGTTACAGGAATCGTAGGAGGAACCAATCTCGTGAATAAAGGGATAAAATCTTACACCACCTATTATAAGGCGTCTATCATAAGAAGATGGGAGAATTGATGTCGAGAGTAAAAGGATGGTTGGAAAATGCTTTCTCTGCCTTTTTTTACTTTTTGGGACGAGCTAGTTTGGTTGATTCTTCCTTGTCGTCTATTGCCTGCCGTTTATTTTCTAAGACCTTAGCGAGAGGTTGTTTGGATGCCTTTGGTTTACGTGAGTATCTTCCCCCTACCTGGTATACCTCTCCTCACTCGATGTACTCTGTTATTACTTGTTCTCTAAACCGGGCTGTCTTGTACGCAAGTGGGCGCCTTTTTCAGTTAGGTATTTCCTATTCTGAAAAAGGGAAGCTGAAGACAAACAAACTATAGGTTCACTTTCTAGTAACAAAGAAAGCTTGGCAAGGAACCAAACTGAAACTCAGACGATGGGCTGGCAATCCATCCTTCACTCAGAGTTTGGTACCCTGCTTCTATTATGAGTACCGATTCGGGCTGAAAGCTGGATGAAGTGAATGGTGAGTTCTTCTGAGTCTTTTCCGCCTGCAACGTTAACGTGTCTCACAAAGCGACGAACACGTTCTAGGTTGCAAATCCATTACAGCATCGACATGATCAAGTCTGTGTTGAATAGTGACGTTATTTGTAGATGAGAATACTAAAGCCGGTCTTTGCAGTAACTATACTTGCCGATCTCATGATGGAATTGGTAGCGTGTTGAATTCAATGTTTCATTTCAGTTCTCCCTCATGGATGGTAATCTCACCAAGTCCCACTCTCCTCCTCCTATCAAAAGACGAAATAGCTTCTTCTTACTTGCCTTACCCTTGCATCTTCATCCTACATGAAGCAAAACAAAGGGAGAGAGTATTTAAGTAAGTGGCAATAAAAAGGATCAACTTTAGAAAAACATAAGAATGAAACAACTACCTATATTCTTGATATGACTGTCACAGTTTTGAAGGTGCTAAGTTTTAATGACCTTTGTCTTTTTCTACTAGTTCGGTACTAATTTTCTTCATTATACCCACACATCGAGAGACGTGCTAAACTTTTTTTAATATGTCGATAATGAGCAAGTTTTCGATGTTATTATGCCCCATCATCACCTTTTCATCGCCATTTTTTTATAAGCTACGTAATATCCCATCTTATTAATAACCAACAAGTGGGAAAACGATAATCAATAACATGATAATAAACAATGGTATATTAATATATTCACTAAAATGATTGTTTATATTATATATTTTTATTATAAATAAATAGTATTTCATCAATACCTCACATATATCTAAACAGTGTTGTACGATATTAATTACAGCTAGAATAAAATTGGTTCAAATGAATGGTAAGTTTTTCTAAAAGAAGGTATCCAACTACAAAAAATTAATAATAACAAGCATCATTCTGATGATTTGAAACTAAAACTTGCTTTTGACTTTGTACTCCAAACTTCCATTCTGACGATTTTTTGGACATCATCCAAGTCTTAACATTTTCCCCATCATCAACCAACAGCAGTCATGGTGTACCTGTAAAAAATTATATAAGTTAAGGCGCCAAATATGAAAAATGAGAATACAAATCACATTATATAATCAATCACCAAACTTATTCGTACACCTTTCACAAGGAATCAATTAAATACATACTCCTATGATATTGCTGCATAAATTAATAAAACATGCTTCTATTTTAAACAACAAGATTTAAAGTTGTGCTATCCTAAAAGGCTAAAACTGACAGCCCCACTTTCCCAATTTCCTGCTAAAACTCACAGCTCCGATTGATTGTTCAAAAGAATCCAAAAAGATGAATGAACGTAGAGAATATTTGAAACCTCTCGTTACTAGGGGTGAAAGGTATCGATTCGTTTCGGAATTTTGATTGAACCAAGCTCCTCAAACTCCGATTGAAGACGTTAAAATTCAGTTTTTTTAAAATTTGACCACCAAACTATCGCAGAACCAATATTTTACTTTATTATGGTTGTATTGATTTATTTGCATGGTTTTCCCCCTCATTCTCTTGTCATTTTAGATTGATTTTGGCCTCCTAAAGGCCTTGTTGCTACTAATATTGTGCGGTTTAGTGTTTTGATTAGTTTCGTAGGATCTTTCAATGCTTTGGACCTCGATTTGGGCTGATTAGAATCACTACGGAGCTTCACGCATGAAGCACGGGACCATGGATCCCGAAGCGTATTAATTGACAAGAGAATAGTTGGATTCGAGCAAACGATAAATCCATAGCCCAAACCGATCGCGGTTCACTTCAAAAGCCGATCAGTTCAAAGGCCACCGTTTCGTGCGGCTTTCTCGATTTAGGTGATTGTAATTATATTGAGAGGGCGAGAAACTCAAAGGCAGAGTACTTTTGTAATTACTTGTAGCATGCCTTTTCGTGACGTGTGATTCAGTTCTGAAATATTAGTAAAATAAGTTTTGAAAGAGTATTTTTTAGGTGAGATAATCTATAGTTCTGTAATGATGCTTGGATTATTCTAGAAAAATACATTTTCCAGAAACATCCCCCAATTAAGTTAATTGTGGAACCCTAGCATTCTTGCATTTTTTAATAGAATTCATTCATTCCATTCCCATCCCCACTTGCTAATGCGTTCCTTTTTGTAATTTATTCATGTCCATTTAACAATTTTCTTTCTCCATTTACTATTAATCTGTTTTATGCTTTTGATTATGCTTTCCATTGTTATATGCCTTGATTATTGCTATTTTAATGTAATGTCCTATGGCCTTCTTTCTGATCTCTCTAATCTCCGCTCTTTCAGAACCCTGTCCTTTCACCGTACCTTATAGCGGACACAATCACCGCGATTATACTTCCCAACAATTGTATTTAAATTGCCCTCTACGCTCACCTGAGTCCAGACGGTCTTCACATCTTTGGCCCGTAAAGCCACATATCGGCTCCAATTTGCAGTACCTGCCCACCGCCATCGATATTTGACTCTCTTATGGTACTTGAGAGTGTTGTGATACAAATCAAATCTTAACTATCACTGGGCTGTGACCTTTTTAATCCGTCCCAAAAATTTTATTGAAGTTACTCTGCCATGGCTCCAAACGTATACTAATATATCATACCTAATTGCTCACTAGAGTGTCTCGTAAGGGGAGATCTGAGAGTCTCCCGCGATCCGTTAAATTGCTCCATTTCGGACATTGCCTTACGTTAAGTTCGTGTACACCCATAGCTACTTGCTGCCTCTCTAGGATTTACTGAGCCCGATTGAGACTTAGAACAAATGATCCAACTATTCTAATATGGCCTTAGCTTGATAGAATAGGAGACTATCCTAGCCTCCCGAGAGATTGGCGTGTCAACCCGGTCCCCGCATGCGGGTCCAGCATCTTTCACTTCTCCGTCGGCGAATTCCAATTTAGTTATACTGATATCGCCTCATGAAATCCCACGCCCGAGTCTGATCAACACTTCTTTAATACGATCCACCTCAATCTCTGAATCGTTGCACTGTCCATGTTACCTGTCGGCGCAGAACTCTGATTCTGAGTTCGTCCTACATCCGACCTCTATCTTTACAAATTATTACCTTGCCTGCGTGTAGTTGAAACCACATATATCTCATACGCTCTCATATACGTATACCTAGATATCATCATTAAGATTAATCTCATTTTGGTATTAATATAGTGTTGTCTCCACATTATCTATTCTCTAATTTTGATACCACTCCACAAGTGGATCACAATAAATCAATACCAACCTCCATCTTATTCCATACGTGCTTGTTTTATTAGATGCCCCTCTGTGTTATCTCCGTCCTCAATTAACGCTTATCTTTCCGAGTGTAGTTAGTTTCCTTTTAGGTTTGTGTATAGTGTAACCCGGCACATGTGGCCAGTTTACAACTCTCGACATCTGCCTCTAACTAAAACGGCAATGTCCCTCAGCCCTCTTGCCCATTGAGTTTCCACTCGTTGCATTAATCTAGGCTAGGCGACCATAGTAACAGTTTCTATGGATAGGCATGCCAGTCGCTTAGTCCTGATACACTTAGCCGCGCCGACCACGTCCTCTCTAATTCTCCGCGCATACCTGTTCTTACTGTTGCTATCTCACTTCCTCAATTAACCTATGAAACCCAACACAATCCCTCAGAATTACCAAGCGCTCTTCAACTTCTCTTCATTGAGTACCCTTGGAAATCCCATAACCACACAATACGTTCACCTATTTCCCAACGCTTCTTATATAAATAGCACTTTCCTCAATTTAAGCTCATAACATATCGCCAATATAGATTAAAGGTGGCCAGCAACAAGTCCAAGCAGACACCAAGCGGGTTTGAATAATCTTTCTCCAAGACCAATCTTTTATGATCATCATGATCAATTATTCATCAAACAACACAATAAAATTAAAAAAGATCAGTTATTCCATAGTTTTATTATTATGCTAATTATTTACATCATACAATTATAGATCAAAGAAAAAACACAAGCATAGGATACTCGATAGTCCTCAAACAGAAACCAACCCATGAATCTTGTTTGTTTTTTGCTAAGGATGTAGACAGAATTGGACAACATTATTGTTGCGGTTTTTTCTGAGCCTTTGCATCTAGATTCAGATCTGCTAGATTCTATTTCATTTTAGTGATATCATTTATGAATAAAATCTAATATAGTTATCAATTTTAGCTGTATTATTGATATTTAAGTGTGTATTTATCTATCTTTTTAGGTATAATTGAATTACTCTGTGTGTTTTATATTTTAAAATTATTCAAGTTTAAGCAAAAAACACATTAATTTCACAAAACTTTTATGTAAAAGGGCCAAGAGTGTTCTCTCACAAGTAAACTCAACACACACTATTTTAACAAGTAGTTTGGTGTGTTAATTCCTTTATGCTTGTTGTGTCGCATATTTATGAAGTTTTGGGTGATTAATTTTTTCTTTAGAGAATCGTATAACGTATGGGTTGTATTATCCTCATTCAGATCAAAAATAGAAATAAAACGCACATAGACAAAAACCCATAATCTAAAATGTTCTGTAAAATAACTGCAGAGTGGCTTGATGGCGTCTCTATCTCAGTATCTAGATGCTCACAAATTTAGTGCCCACAAAATTGTTGTTCCAAATAACAACCTGTCAACCAAGAAGCTTCAAATCAAGAGATCTTAATTTACTTGTTTGCCTCTTTGATTTTAACATAATCAGGTACGGACTCAAAAATTTGGTGTGTCCTCTATCAATCGGAAATACAAAGCCCTGATCATCACGCTGTATATCAACACTATTGATAGTGATCATACCCTACGACATTTTAGCAGAGCCGCGATACTAACTATAAGCAGTACCAAGCAGCGTACATAGATCCCTGATAAAGTTCATGCTCTCACTTGGTGTGATCAGCGCAAAGTCCAATTCATTAGCCAACCTAGCATTAGGGCATAAATCATGACATTCCTCCCCCTCGATACCCACCAAAGCTTCATTAACCCGATTGGGAGCCATAGGACCCGGACTCCTCACAACCGGCATACTCTGTTTTACAGTCTTACTAGGACTCATAATCTCAGCATTATTGTCATTAATGGCAGGAATCAGACCCATTATAACATCACCATTCCCAAAATTAAGAGCTCGATTTACAGACTTGGGCGGCGAAGAAYACGTACCTGAACAAGGAGTCACAGTAGAGGATACTCTTTTTTGTAAATCAACCAAATGCAAGAACTGAACARGAAGTTGCGATTGTTGCTTGAGAGCTTGCAAAGACGATCGAGGAGATAAAACCWCCTCTTCATCCTTAGTAGAGCTTACTTCGAGGTCAGAAACCCATGCCTCCAACTRCGYAGCCATTGCCGGAGCATCAACATAACCCCCAACATTCGTCCGATGTGTCTGTTTGCGACTTTGCTTCTTATTAGTTTTAGGTGCTTTCTTCCCCGATTGGTTTCTGCCTCCATATAGAGTTTTGGCCATTATTGGCCTCACACCAAAGTGGAAACCCAGAAAATATTCCCCCTTATAGAGAGAGAAAATAGAGAGAGAAACCTTTTTCATCCCTCGTGATGCACCATTTTGTAATAAGCACAAGAGAAGTCATTGATGAAGCCCAGCAAACTAAAAGTTTAAGATATAAAAAAGTTGCAATAAAGGAGTATTAAGGATTGTATAAGTACAACTTATAACTTTATTAATTGATGTAGAGCTTTATTTTTTTTTATTAGAAATGAAATTGTTACATTTTTTCTTAGATGCAGAGTAGTAGGTCTCGTCAAAAGGAAAAAAAAGAGACCGCAAAAAATAACCAATTTCGTATCCCTAAGAGCGCGAAACTCATAAGTCAGAAAGGGTTCCTGACCCACATGAGATCACAGTAATAAACTTGGTGCAAGAACCGAGTCCCTCAGCTAGTCGTAGGAGTATCTCCATGCATCACTGAGTCCTAGCAATCTTACAACGTCTGCCCAAGGCATCTATTTCACAAGATAGATAAGTTAGCAAACTTAAGGGCCCCAGAAAGGGTCGTTAGGCAAAACCTAACTAGTGCTCTCAAAATCACAATTTATTTACCGATACCACAACTATACC
>SNQN01008947.1:7561-27175 GCA_008642245.1 Bassia scoparia | reverse complement strand
TGATTAATTAATCATTCATGGTGTTATTATATCGATCAATCTTATTACTCCGTACAAATTTCAAACTATGAAGCTTTGTTTATATATTTTACTACTACATTTTCTTCTTTGACCCTTATGGAGAACACATGAATTGAACAATATACCATAAACTTGTYCAAGTAGGTCAAATTTTATACTTTATATGTTTATCAAACCACTAGGTCAAGACCTCGTCGGTACATCATTGTATTATATTGCTTTATAAAACTTAGCTTTAAGGAGGCATATATTGTTGATTATATTACTCCACTTGATTGACCACTTCAATTTGCTATGTTCCTTTATCTTGTGGTATGTTATAGTGTAAGCTTACCTTTTAGGGAGGCATGTATAATCAGTCAAGTCGAAGAAAATTATATTTTTTATATATTGATAAGAACTACTCGTACTATACAATCAATGGTATTCAACAAGTGGGAAAAAAAATGTTAATTTGAACTTAGAAACCTTAAATGTGTAATAATAAAAAATTTAATCATTTTTTTAAAATCACTAATTAGTCCATCAAAATAAAAAAAGAAATCACTAAATCGAAAAAAATTACACCTTATCTATGGTGCAAAAATGCATGTAGGAAAACAAATTAAAATGTGGAATTCTAGATGTCTTTGCTGATGACTAGTGAGAATCCTAGGTGTTAGTTCAAAATTTATTTATTTTTCCTTTTCTTTTCAAAATTGTTAAAATCTTGGCACGAACATAATGCCCGGGCGTTATATAAGAAAATTAAAAGTGGAAACATTAAATGAATATAAACATTAATTACACCGTTTGACGTGTGATTTTTGCATAAATTCCAAAATTTGTACAATTTTAGGAAATAAATTTAGTTCTTATCTAGTGCCCCAGAGCCTCGGTTAGCAATATCGTTAAATTAATTATTATTTCACCTTTAATTTTTTTAGTCTTTAGCAACTTTGTATTGTGTCTAAACACTAGCCCATTGTAAATTTCTGCCACTTTTAGTAGTCCATGTAAATATATAATGCAAACGGACACCATTCGTAAGTGGCGATAATCTTGTAAATTATCATCAACATATAAAAATAGTTCAAAAAGAACTTTCCTTGTGATTTTTTTTTTTTTTTTTTGGTATATAACCATTAGATCTGCATGCAATGTAATCAGTAAATACATTTCTTCAAGTGCTATGACAAAAATATGCGTAAATCAAATATAATTATGGAGTGGTAGCTTTGCTAAAACTTTTTTTTTTTTCCTTTTTTTTTCCTTTGAAACAACAAATTTATGATACAGATATACAATCAATCAAGGGAACAAAGATGAAATTCATGTAAATTACAAAAGATTTTCCCTCTCAAAACCTAAATTTAAAAATAAATAAAATGATCCCCACTAAATACCTGTTCCACTTTTAATTGACTGATAAAAATCTACTCCCTTAATAAATTAATTAAATAATTAAATTAACCCAAAAAAAAATCCTAATCAAAACCACAAAAAAGCGAAATCAACGGCGTAGGGCCTGGCCCAGTAACATAGGATACTCCTGAGCCCCACTTCACGGCCCACTACTGCAACCATATTCGCACACTCTCCAATCATCACCTGCCACGTGTAATTCCACGTAGATTTTCTGCTCACATAATTTTGCTACCCCAATTTATTTTTATTTTTAATTAAAATAAAATTAATTCTGCAATTTTCTGAGTTTTCGGAAATTGTATCCAATATAAAACAAATTGGCGGGCATTCAAAAGAAATTCAAAACCCCTCTTACAAAACCCTAATTTTTTTCCCCTTTTCTTTCTCTCTCTTCTCTTTTCTCGCACTTTAACGGCGTTTTCTTCGGTTGAAGGACTGCTCCAGTTCTTCTTCGTCGCATTTCTCTCCAAGGTTGGTTTGCTTCCTCATTTTAATTCGGTTTTTATTTATTGATTTGTGTGATTAAATCTTGAGTTTCATTTTAATCGCTGTTGTGTTCAATTTGGCTCAATTTTTTTAGGGTTTTTGTTGTTTTTTTTGGCTGTGTTTCGCAAAAAATTAGGGTTTTCATTGGTTGTAATTTTGCCATGAATGAGTGATTTCATTTTTATTTTTGCTATGAAGGAATGATTTCGTTTTTGGGCGAATTTAGGTTTTTTTTGGGCATATGGATGAAAGTTTTTTTTTTGTTTTGTTTTTTTTTTTTTTTTGTGGGGGGTGTTTTTTCGCTGCATTTTTTTTGTTTATAATTGAAGAATTGAATTCTGGCTGATTCATTTTGATGAACTGCTTGTTTCAGGTTGAAGGAGATTTTGTAATTTGTTTATTTAATCATAGTTTTGGGATTAGAGATTATAGCGCGGAGTTTAGTTTATGCAGAGGAGAATTTTGATACATTCAATTGAATTAAAGAGGTGATCATGGGAAAGGTATCTCCCAAAGAAAAGGAATCAAAAGTTCCGAGACAAAAGAGACGAACTCGGAGTTCAAACAATAAGTATTTGAGGCCGGGAGCTCTTGCTCAGCTTCGGTACAGCAAGGCTTCATCGACGAAGTCCTGCACCGATTTGGGGAAGAAACGGATCGTGCTGTCGAATTCCAAAAAGGGGGATAATAATGATTTGGTGACTGAACAACGGGCTGTCCCTGTCCCTGTTCAGGAGACCCCTGTGATGATGTCACCTCAGAGGTTCGGATTTCCTACTGTGTCGTCACCTATCAACTTTGTGAGACAACACAGTCTTCCTGGGACTCCGAAGACTCCCGGGTCTGAAGACTGTAAGTCCGAGTCGAGGTTGGAGGCCCTTCCTATGGATGCACTGGTATACTTCCTTGTTGTTATCTTCAATTTCAATACTTTTTTTGAATACATGATGATTGGATGTGTATGCATTGGTTGTAATGATTGCTGGTTATCATTCTTTGGATAGTCTTAGTTTGCCATCTAAACGTAGAACTTGTAAATGGGAAGTACACTTTTTTCTGGTCAAAGGTTCTTGTTGCAAAATCACTTTATTCAATCATCATCATTGCCTTCCTCCTTGTTTACAAGCACACATTTCTCATCAATACTTCCTTTTGGTTATCATCTCTATGCCGAACACTATCTATCTATTTATCTATCTGTCCATGTATCAAATATGTCATCTCTGTGTTTTTGTTCTTTTAAGTGAAAACGTTTAGTTGAGGAGGTTCTGAAGCATGTTTGGGTGTTACGTACTTGCATATTGTAAATACATTCTAAAAGATTACATCATAGCACCCAAGGGTTTGTTTTGCTATTTAGGCTGAAATGCTGAATGCTTTCAGGCACAAGTTAGTATTTCACCTTGCAACTTAATGGAAATAAACTGTTTTCGTTGAAACCAAATTATTTATTGCTCAAATCATAACAGTTTATCTACTTTTATGGTTTCKTATTTGTTAGGAAACTTTGTGCAAAACATCWCCAAATATGGTTTAATTGTTGTCTCAAGGAGTTCTTCATTTTGTTGTCTCTAGTTTGGTATAGTTTATTGCATCATTGCAAATGGGTTTTCTGCTAAATCTTTTGGTTTCCTCCATTTAACATGCAATTTTATAATAAAGCATAGAGGAGTTTTGGAAGTGGTTTGTTGGTTGAAACTGTTTATTTGATGATGGGGCTGAGTCTCTTAAATGTATGCTTGAAGTTTTTAGTCTTTTAATGAAGCTCCCATCTCTTGCATAGTTGTACTCATTATCTATTCTATTCTTCCATTACCTCAGTGATGTGCTCTGTTTTTCGTATGATATTTATGATTGCAATTTGCTAAAGCGTGTTGTTAAACTGTAGGTTTTCATCCTTTGTAAATTGCACCATGATCAGCTAAAGGCAGTTTTTCATGTTTCACAGAGAATCAGAAAGGCGGTGAGTCCCTGTCAGCAACTATGGTCTCTGTTAATTTAAGTCCTGCTAGCCTTTGCTTGTTATATCCTTTAATGTTTTATTAACATATATGATTGTCTTGACAGGTTATTATTGCTAGACAGTATTATTTTAATTTTACGACCCCRGATCGATCTCGCCAGGAGATGTTGAGGACAATGACTCCACTTGCAACAGAACACTGGCCCTTTCTCAGGTTTGTTTTCTTGGGTAATCCTGTTTTTCTAATGAATGTGAATACCTGTGCTCTAATACTGAATTTTCTCCCCCTTCATTTCCGTTGCAGCAAGGGCGAGGGAAGGGGATTCTGGTTGCCAAGTCCACATACCCCAAAAGCACCAAGGCATGGTCCCCGTCCACCCTCGAGGTTAAAGGATATAGAGATGAAGCCGGTTGCTGCTGCTTTGTTTCAGGAATCATCTCTCCCTTCAAGGTGCATGGTTCCTTCTGTTTTGCCCAAGCCACTCTGCAAAAACCGAGTTCTATTCTACGAGGATGAGCTATGTCAAGCTGTAGCTCAAAATAAGCTCCGTTGATTTCATAGTTATTATTCTATCCTAAGCTCATCGTTGCTTGTGTATAGTTTGTCTTCCATTCCTTAGGGTGGTCATTGTGTATTTTGGTAAGAATCTCTCTTTCCTTTGTTTGCTTGGTGTTAGGTTATCCCAGGTTAAGTAGGAGCGTGCAGTTTTGTAGTCTGTGAGGAATATATAGAGGGCTTTCTGTGACCTTGGTTTTTGTTGGGTTGGGTTAAGGTCATGTTTATTATAGAATAATGTATTTCGGATAGGCTATCTGTATATAATAAGCTCTATAGTAGTAATATTCCGATGAGAATTATCGTTGTTTTCTGGAAACTGGCTGTGAAGTGTGAACCACTGAACATCTTATTTTATCCGCCATTTCTATTCTGTACAGTTTTTGCAGTTCTGAGAAATAAAAAAAAAAAAGATACTGTACTTGTATCTTGTTTTCTCTTGTTATCTCTTTAAACTGGTGTATTTTTTTCCCTTCATATGTTCGAAATAAAGTAGTTGGCTGTTAATCTGTTATGGTCATGTTTAAGAAATCAGTACAATACCAATTAGAAGTATTTCTTTTTAAGCTTGATAAGTTATGTGCATGTAATTTTCGATTTTGTGTACATATACAGAGTAATTTATATTCAATCTGCCCCCTTCAAAAATTTGTTCGCGCTATTTTGGAGGACATCACTGACAATGATTCTATAAGTTGCCTCGGTTGGGTGAAAACTATCCCAGAATATGTATTTAGAGGCATCTTTACATGACAAGGTATCCAACTTCTTACATAAAATAGATAACTCTACGTTTCCTGTTCCACAACAACCTCTATCTACTACTTCAAACCCTGAAAAAAAATGCGATTTTTGTCATGTACATACTCCATTTATATACTGTTATGCTGTAATAATTAGTATCAATTGTAAAGGGGTGAAGAGTTGTATATACCTGATTTAGATGGGTTGATTATAAGATCGAGTAATGGGTTGTAGATGTCGAGATACACAATTCTGGAATTTTCGAGCTTTTGATTGAGGGAGCTTAGCTCAGAGAAGAGCTTGCCGTTGTAAAGAACAGAAGCTTGATTTTCATCCTCAGCACAGGCTCTTAACAATCCGCCATGTAACGTTCTTTGTGATGGAAGACAACCGCAAGGTGGAGCACTGATCACACCTATCCTTCTTGCTCCCAGAGCATACAGTTCCTGACAGTTCCAATTACAGAATCAGGGTTTTGGTAAGAAAATCCTAAGTCCAACTAGCAGAGTCACTAGTAGGTGAACCTAAAACGGATTTTAATCAGGGTTTTCTGTAATTGTCACTTCGTTTGAAAGAACAAGTTTTATGTTTCTTGGTGCAACTAACAAATAGTATATGATCAAATGTTTAAAACTAATTTTACTGTAAAACTAAATTACAGTAAACTTATCTAGTAGAAGTTTGTCCAATACTCCAAGATATATAACATTAGTCCATTGTTGTTACCTGCACGAAAGATGATGCCCAGTTTACCATCAAACCAGTATATTGGAAAATATCATACTCAAGTTTCCTGAGTGGCAAGGTGTAATAAGCGTTTGTGATGTCATTGCTTCCTGCACAAACTAGGTACACACTTTCGGAGATGATTGTTGATGTTGCGTTCTCTCCTACTGCGGCCTTGAGCTTGTTTATGTACCCTTTGAACAACCTCAATTGATCTTCAAATGACAATACATTCTGCAAATGTATATGGTTATATATTGACAAAACGATYGATTGTAAACCAGTATAACATGAGCATGTATGCATTGATGAGTTGCATTTCTTATGTTCTACATAATWTGATTAAATAATTTACTTATGTGAGAGTSGTTAGTTCTTGAGATTAACGAAAGAGATATACCGCCAATTTAGCTAATATAGGGTCGTAACCAGAAACACCAGAAGCGAAACTAACACCAGTAAGGAGGTCACTGATTTGGAGGTTGGGATCCAGATACGGTGGCACATACTCTTTTATTCCAAGCCCCTCTGCTACATTATACAAAATCAAAGCGTAAATCGATAGCAGAAGCATACAACAACTACACTACTTAGCACATACATATCAAAATCGAGGGGTAGCTCAGTTGGTTAGAGCTAATTTAATGATGCACTGGATAAGCGCGAATTGGGTTAGTATTGTTTATGCATGGAAGGGAACTCTACTATTATATTTCCATGTTACACTTCTAATAATAATAATTCTTATAAAAAAAAGTACATAAATAAGCGAAATTACCAAAAAAATCAGAGGGGATTTTGCCATTGCTGTATCTTCCAGTAGGTACACCACCAGGGAAATCCCTTCCATAAGGTGGAAAATTAATCTTGCCAACAGTAGGAAGGTAGTTGTTGTTCCCCGGATCCAAAATCGAATCTCCGAACACTAATAGTGCAGGCACCTTTTCGTCGTCTCCCAATCGTATTCCTAGCCCATAGATYTGAATACATGAGACCATGATCATGTAACAAATCACAATTTTTTTGAGTTTAGAGTAAGGTATAAATATGAACTCATCATTTCTCAAAGTACATTTCATGGCTTTCTCTCCCTTTAATTTATTATTGCACTATTTCAAAAACATGTAATATTGCAGGTTATTGTAAGACTGTATGATGCTAAGCTTGCATATCAAACATATTTATATGACTACTACTTGACTATATGTGTAGTTGATAACGTAAAGAGTAGTTACATCAATGTTTTCTGAACTGTCTAATGCTTAGATTCGCCATACATATGAACCTTCTTTCAAGCTGGATTTGCAATAAATATAAGTAGCAATTTTGGATCTTATATATACTTGAACCGTGGATGTTGTGGGAGTGATAGCATGACTCTAAGGGTGGCAACCTCAAATATTAATTTTCACTGGTAAAAAAATAGTAAAAACTTATTTTTATAAATAACTTCTCTCTTATTTATTAAAACATATAATAGTTTTTTTATTCTCTTATGTTCTAGAGGGTTGGTAACCTTCTTAGGGATGTTCTTCAACAGTCATTGGTGCCTGTCATGCTGTATTCATAATTATATTTTCCCAAAGAAGATGTGTGTTGATCGAAACCGTGTACAAAATACCACCTCAGGGTTTTCACTAGAGCTTATTGTATACTAGAGAGCGGAGACTAGAGTGTGTCGATGCAAAAATGCATCAGCAAGAATACAAGAGCACGGAGTAGCAAATCATAAAGAAGTCCAATTCATTGGATAAAGTCCATCTTGTATTGGATTTCCTGTATGGGCTTGTGCATAATCTAAGTGATACCAACATATCATTGTGCACTTTTGACAAAATGTAATCCAGTTTTAAATGATTTGCAACTTCCCAAATTAAAAAGGGTAATATGCGTTGTTGTCATTGATATTTGTTCTTCATATATAAATCATTTTCAAGACATACAAGGCAAACAGAAATGCATAAACATGTATTGGGAGAGTTTTCCCGCTGTTGGAGTGTAACACGATTTGAATCCAAATTATAATATAACTCCTATAAATTTTTTAAGGACTCGTGAGCAATGAGTTTGTAAGCCGTCTCTGTTGGGTGAAAACTGTCAAAAAACACATATTTTGAGGCATCTCGCAGGTTACGTCCACTGTTCATAGAAATGAAGCCTCTAACTTTCCTGTTCCACAGCATCCTCTGTTTGTAATTCAAACCCTGAAAAATATGAAGTTGCATGTGTCATACAAAGTAGACTTTTTCTAGTATGTCAATAAGGTTAGGTTTATGTTATTGGACTACCGACTACATAACAGGTAGCATTTTTTTTTTAATTATCCTCGCGCTTTAAAACTTATTTTCATTTGAGTTCAATTTAATTTACTCCGTCCATTGAGATTGCAATGTTTAGTGATAAGAGAGAAACGTTGCAATATCAATATGTGACGAAGCAGTATGTATTGTCACCTATCGAAACAACCTAAGCTCAATATGGCATAGCTGATTTATTAATGGGTTATATATGCTAGAATGATCACATACCTGATTGCAAAGGATTGTATAATAATTGAGTAATGGGTGGTAGATGTCAAAGTACAAGAGCCTGGATTCTGGTAGCTTATGATAAGGGAACTAGCTCCGAAACGAGCTTCTGTTGAAGAGAACGGAAGCTTGATTCTCTTCCTCCGCGCACTCTCTTAGCAGACGCCGTGCAATGTTTCTTTGCGACGGAAGACAACCGCAAGGGGTGCACTTAGCACACCTATTTTTCTTGCTCCTAACCATATAGCTCCTGAAAAGTTTCGATAAACGGTCGATGTTGTCAATCACAAATGCTCGCTCTCTCATTTCGTTGTTTCAGCGAATGTACTTGTACTTCCTCCGTTCTCAAAAAATAATGTCAAATAATACAGGGCTAGTATACTCATTCAATGGTGTAACAAAAAATGTACAAGTCCATGAGAAATGCAACCTTCTTGTAACGAGAATTGATTAGTTGGGTTCATTCATATTTCTAATTCGATCTCGTATTAGATAAATTGTCATTAAAGTTGTTAAGTAAGCAAGTGTGAGTTGTAAGTGRGCTACTCTCTCCTCCTTGTATATCGAAGAAGATTAATTTGATGAAGACRAAGTTTGAACTTTTGGGTTACCTGTACGAAAGAGGATGCCCAGCCAACCATTGAGGTGGTATATGATGAGATGTTGTAGTGAAGTCTAGTAAATGGCAACAAGTAATAGGTATTAGTGATGTCATTGCTTCCAGCACAAACTAGGTAAAAACTCTTGGAAATTATGTTTGATGTTGTGTTTTCTCCTACTGCGGCCTTGAGCTTGTTTTTGTACTCTTCGAACAGCTTCAGTTGATCGTCCAATGTTAATACATTCTGCGTTCACAAGTCACAACATTCATCATGTCAATACTAGGATCGATGTGATCGAGTTCAGTCGTATTCATCATAAACAGTTAGATATCTAACAGTTAGATCRAGGCGTTCCTTAAATGATGAATATATACACAAGGATCGATTATTGGAGAAATACCCCTGTTTTTGCTGAGATGGGATCGTAACCAGAAGCACCAAAAGCAAAACTAACTCCGGTACGAAGRTCGCTGATTTGTAGGTTTGGATCCAAATATGGAGGCACTAACTCTTTTATCCCAAGCTCTTCGGCTACATTATCATACACACACACATAGATAATCAAAGTTAATCTCTCGTAAGAGTTTGCATGGGTATCTCAATGAGCAACATCTATCTGTTGGATGAAGCTATTCCTAAGGTTAGAATTACAACAGTCTTGCAAAATTGTGTGGTTATGAACCAAAAGGACAAACTCTTGAATATGAGCTCAGAACTACTCTAGCACATAATAATAGACGTGTAACACATACAGTATATAAAGAACAACTGAATCCTGAAGTTGCATTAATATTGCAACAAAATACATTATTATCAAATGCAAATGCAACACAATTGAACATTAGAACGAACAGTAATTAAGTAAAATAAAAAATGAAGGAAATATACCAATGAAATCAGAAGGAACTTTGCCATTGCTGTATCTTCCAGTAGAAATACCACCAGGAAAATCTCTCCCATAAGGTGGGAAATTGGATTTTCCAATGGCAGCAATGTAATTATTGTTTCCTGAATCAACAATTGAATCCCCAAATACTATAAATGCTGGCACTTTCTCTTTATTTTCTGCAACATTGTTTTTTATAGCAACTCCTTGAATTATGTGCAAATTTATACAATATAAGGCTAATAATACTATGAAGGTGTTTTTAACATGAGATATAATAATATGGTTTTTCCAGATATATTTCATGCTTTCTATGATCTTTTAATTATAACTATGCAGTTAGTTGTAACTTGTAAGAGTGTGACTGTTTGAGGCAAGTGTATATATATTACAGTAAGTGACCTCTTAACTAACATGTGGATATAATTGTATGCTCCAATATCCGGCCATGTCCAAATTGAGTACATGTATCATGTATGTATTCGGTGCACATATCTAACTGTACGTCCAACGTAGTATTTTGTGATCATTTTTATGATTTTGRCCTAAAATGATGTGTTTAATTAATATCGTACAATAATTGTTTGATTGTCGATAATCATACTTAAATACATACCTAATGAGTTAGCTTATAAAAAGTTAGAACATGTAACATGATGTGTGTCGATCAACACTTCTTAAGTTTTCCATCGTTTCATTATTATTATTGTTTGTTGTTATATTATTATAAAACATGTCAAGTTTTACAAGTAACAAAGAACAAGCAAACTACAAGAAGTTGGAGGAAGTCGAGATACAATTTGGGCTCCCCCACTCTGGCCTCTAACTACAACAAAACCGAATCTACTGAATGTGTGAGCAGCTGCACGCAGTCTACCACCTGAGCCATAGAGTACGTCATCATATAATAATGATAATATCATATAGCGAATTACAGATATAATCTTTATTTCGACGTCAAATTGTGGAACTCAACAAATTGCATGCCAATAATAAAACATCACATTCAATTTCTGGATAATATTGATATGTGATCTGAATAAATAAAAGTACTGAATGCAACTTATCTTGACCAATTAAAAGGTAACAGTTTTATTTAATTTCTATCAACTAGTATGACATATCTTGCGATCTCAGTTGTTGTGATTACTATTCGTTTGCTAGCTAGTTGTAGGAATGTATATTGGCATTTATGTGAGCGTTAATGTTATTTTTGGTAATAAAAATACGAGTTATTAGGAAACTGATTGATCTAATAATAATCGTTTTTACTTTACGATCATTGGGCAGTTGGGCACTCTCCTAGGTGTTACATCTTTTTATCAAATTAGAGAGAAAATATAGCATTTTCATCCTCGATTACAAATTATTTCTCAATAATTTTTCATTCATTAATTAGTATATTTCATTGGCTTATTGGGTACCTAAGATTAATATACTAATCTTTTATGCACGCAATACGTGCAGCTTTATTTAAAACAAATTATTACTATAACTCATTAGGTGTGTATGAAATTTTATTATAGACTTATTGAGGTTATAAATATAGAAATAATGTGTTAATTTAAATAGAATAAAATAAGTTTATTATTAAGAATTTATTTTTTATTTTTGGCATTATTAATCTCTTCTATTTTATAAACCACCTTTATTTTGGTTTGTAATTTTAATTTGCAAAATGTGAAGAATTCATTGAATATTGTAATAGGTTTTTGTTCAAAATCAATAATTATATTAGTGTTATATGGCAAGTTTGGGTTTTGTAATTATGTTAGAAATTAAAAATACTCGTCCGTAATAGTTTTTATTTGATTTTATTTGATTGTGCATGTGTATTGTAGTGTAATTTGATTCTCATTAATTTAAAATGACATATTGTTTTTGAATTTGTAAGGTAATAGTTTGAATTCTATTAGTGTATAGAAGAGCTTGTCGGTAATTTATCATCAAGAAGAACCATTGCTCTCCTTGACTTATACGACTTATACACTCCGTACGAAAGCATTCGAATCATCATTGACAGTAGCATCTTGTCAAACTAGTTTTATTACCCATGATTAATTATCGTTGAAGGCTGTTATTTTAACATTATATTTTAGAATTATTAGGGTTTGGTGGTCGAGGATAACACGTGGTCATAATTTCAATTACAAATAATTATTATTTATTCATTAGTTGTCAATTGCGAGGTGTGAGTGATTATGGGATTTAGATTAAATATTAATATAGTTCTTAAATATGACTCAATAATGTTGAAAATGCGCATTGCCAATCTCACATTGTACAATTATGTCGTTAATTATGTTTATATTCTATTGGAATTATTTCCTGCTTTATTTATCTAACCTAACCGCCTTATCGAAGGAGGTCTGCATTAAACTTTTTTGGCCTATTATATTAATTTTCAGTAAGATTTCATTACCATGAACAACTATTTTTAACTCCCCGTTATGACACACATTTTGGGCGCAACTGACTTTTGACATAAATGTAGTAATGAAGAAGAAAAAAAAAAGTCAAAACTGTGCGAGAATTGTAATTGGAGTTGGGATAAGAGAAACAAGATTGTTTATCAATGAAAAATTGTTGTGAGAGAGTTAGAAAATGAAGTATAGTTAGATTAGTTAATGTAGCTTCCCTGCTGAGTATTAAAAGACTGGTGGAACTATAGGAACTTTTCGTCTTCATCTTCAAACTTGTATGCTCTTAATAAAACATAGCGGCAATTGCAAAGTTTTGATGCCACCTTTTTTGTTACGGAGTTACATTGATTGTAACTTTTGGAGAAATAGGAAATATCCCGTGTGAATTTTTACAATATTTAACGAGACAACTTCGTGTTTAATTTACATTTACAGTAAGGCTTCTTGGTTCTCTACCGGTTCCGTACAAGTTATGTAAAGAACTGAATTAGCTTAAATTTAATTGATAGACTATGAATATAATCCTTACCGATTTTACTAAAGTAATTCTTACAAAAATTTTTTATAATTGAACTTAGGTTTGGTAGTGAATATATAGATTTATTTTTACAAATCTAAATCCTATTAAGATAAACGTTCAATTAACGAGAACTGGACGCCTATATAAGATTATTTATTATATAGTATTTTTATAATGTAGAAATATTATATAATTATTATTATATGGTATTCATTATAGTAAAAATATATTATAATGAAGCTATAGATATATTTGGGATCTTCATTTAATATAAATATTTCAATTACAGCGATTGACATTGAAGTGCTTCATGGTACTAAGTACTCATGTGTGTGATGTAGAGGCTGAGATGCAATAATGACAGTATGTTGTGGTCTTCTTTCATATATCTTTACCTAAAATTGCTTGAGAAAAATTACTACGATCAAAGTATAGCACCTATTCAATATGGAATAAGACTAACTACCTAGCTCAAATTAATTCAGAAAATTAATAAGAAGAGTATACACCTAACACTCTGCTAGTTGCTACGTTCTTCAAATAGTATACATCACGTCTCAATTTAAGTTTGACTCTATACGTTTTTTATATACCTAACATAAGTAAAAACATAGTTTTAGGACAAATCGATAATATTGTTTGTTTCGTGCAATGATAAATTTAAACATATAGTTTCATCCGAGTCCATAACAAAATAAAACTGATATTTGCATGTAAGTATTGAAAATAAAACAAGGATTCTCTAATTAAAGAGCTAATATTGCACATGACAAATGTCATTACATACTTACAGAATATGCTATTTTAATTTAATTTCTCAAATAAACTACAAATATTAAAGCACTTCAGTAACACAACTCACAAAGGTCCAATTTCATTACTTTTTACTCCGTATACTGTATATTGTTCAATGAGTCAAATAAATCAATGTGAAGCTTGCTCATATATAAGTTCAATGTATATATGAATTGAAGTACATTGCAAAACTTTTTAATTTGTAAATTCAAGTGGAGTCGAGGGACCCACTTACTTCAATGTGGCTCGGACTTTGGGTATGAGGCTTAATTTTTTTAGATCCTAGGAATAAGGGTACGATAGAAGAGTTTGGGTGGATTACATACACCAATCAATGTGTTTWTCTATAAGAATTTTGCAACATCCCTTAGGAAAAGTTGATGAACAATGATCCTATAAGCTGCCTCAGTTGGGTGAAAACTGTCCCAAAATATGTATTTTGTGGCATTCTTGCATGTATCGGGAGTAAACTTGTTACACAAGAGAGTTACTTCTAAATTTCCAGTTCCACAACATCCTTTGTTTGCAATTTCAAACCCTGGAAAAATTAACAAGTAAAAACATGTCATACAAATTAAAGTAGTAATAATGTCAAATTTAATTTGAAAAGTTCYTTAAAATAAACATGATTACATACCAGAWTGCGAAGGGTTGTTTATGAGATTRAGTATTAGGTTATAGATGTCGAGRTAAACGAATCTGGATTCGGGTAGTTCCGTGTTGAGGGAACTTAGCTCGGAAGACAGCTTCGTGTTAAAAAGAATGGAAGCTTGATTTTCTTCCTCCGCGCACTCTCTTAACAAACCACCATACAATGTTCTTTGTGAGGGAAGACAACCGCACGGTGGTGCACTGATCACACCTATCCTTCTCGCCCCAAGAGAGTATAGTTTCTAAAAATTTCAATGGAGTTTAGATCTTCAATTTCCATTAATTTTAAATTATTTTGTAGTTTTTTACAAGAAAACACTAAGGTGTTGTGTAAGAATTTAATTAATCAATCATTCCATTAATTTATGAAGTGACAAATAAATTATGGAAATACTATATAAAATGAATATATATATACTTATAATATGTCAAATTAACAGTTAGACTTGTCATCTCGGGGCAGGGCAAGACGAATGTTGGCCTCCCCACATCATTTTTTTTTTCTCCTCCATGCCATGGTAGATCTGAATTTTTTTCTTATCCATGCCCCACCTGCCAAACTAAGACTCAAACCCCACCCCATTGACAAGCCTTTTAACGATACAGTACGTCCTCAGTCCTGTAGAGTTTTTTGACAAGCCTAATTACCTGCAAGAAAGAGGATGCCCCAGTAGTCATCAAAGTAGTATATGTTGAGATATTGTATTGGAGTCTTGTAATTGGCAAGCCAAAATAAGTGTTAGTGATGTCATTGCTTCCAGCACAAATTAGGTACACACTTTCTGATATTATGGTTGACGTCCTGCTTTCTCCTACTGCACCTTTCAGCTTGTTTATATATCCTCTGAACATCTCCAATTGATCTTCCAACGACAGTGCATTCTGCGTAGATTCATCAATTTCGATCAACAACATATATATTCAAGCTACGGTTTCCAAGGAAGACCGTCTTTAAAGAGTCTTACGCTTATGATACGCTCGTTACTTTTCCATTTACATTAAATAGTAAATATTCACAAACCCCCAAACACGTATATACACTTTAATCAATGTTGATATATATAATAATTTGAATAAAAGCTGATCAACACAATAATGTTATCATGACGCCTAGATTTCCCTGAGTAACACCTGCTACCGTGATTCACATTATCACCATGAACTATAATCTCATCAGATTTAATCGTCCCCTATTCTTATTGAATAGAATAAATCTTATCATAATAACATGATGTTACTTTAATGTATGTACTTCATAAAAGGAACCGGTATAAAATAATACCCAAATTTTAAATTTAATCATAAACCAAGCAACACCGAAAAATCAAGCTAACCCTGATGAGAAGTCGATTGACCTTGAAGAGTCCCGATCCAAATATGGAGCACAATTCTTTAATTCCAGCTCTTCCCCTTACATTAATAATTCAATAATCGGACTTAAATTAAGAATATCGAAGTCCAAAAGTTATACCCCACCCCATCCCTCATATATGAGACTTCCCTATACATCAAAAAGAATAAACACTCTTACAAACCAGAATGATTGGCCTATATCCCCTATCTATAGACACTCATTAACCACACACTATTATAATATATTATATTATATTATATCATCTTCCCACAATGGGAGACAAACTTCATTGTGGAAATCCAATTTCAAATTTTTGATCTCCATTTCTCATTCTTCCACCTTATAATGAGGAGATCATATGCTTACAGAGAAGACTAAGTTAAGCACCAACCTTATTGTATTTTTGTACTAAATAAAACGGCTACAAGTTACAAACTATTATAGCGTTTGTTACCATTTCAATTTAATAGTCTCACCTTATCCTTTAAGTTTAAACCTTTTTTTGTGGAGAGCTCAAAACCTAAAAAACAACTACATCAATTGAAACTTCTTAATGAATAATGTTAGCAAGTCCCTAAAAACGAATGCGAAATTATTGGGAAATAATATAAAAATACAAACACACTGATAACATAACAAACTCGATTAAAGAAACTGAGAAACTACCAGATTGATAAACACCATGATAAACCAAGAAACACACATAAGACGAAAAAGAAGGATTATCAAAGAAAAATCTAGATTAATAGAAGCTAAAAAATTACACAAGGAAAATCAGAAAGAACTTAAATGCATTACTTATCTTCCATAAAAACAGCTTCCTGAGCCCAACCAATATAACAAACATCCACAAGGAGTGGAAAATTGCTCTTTCCAAAGAACACAATATTGTAGTTCTGGAATCAACAAACCTTGAATCCCCCCCTCTGATATACTCAATCCTCCATAAATTGCAGTGCGGTCTCCCCTTAGGGCACACTTCCTTTCTTTTTGACCTCACAAATACATCCTATTTGCATTCCCTGGTAACATGCAAATATAAACCAAAACCCCAAGACAAGACTTTTACATATAATCAACATCTAGTTACTACCGTAGTTGATATATATATCTCATTTTCTTCAAGGAGTATCTCATCATATATATTATGTTATATCTTATAACTCGCAGCGCTCGATTTATCTAATTTATTATTGTTAACACAGTATATACCACACAACAAGTCTTACCAACCCATCATGATGAGCTTTTCATCTTTCCATCAAACGGATTCATCCCCCTATATCTACCTTTAATAATCTGGAATTCACAACTACCCCGCAAAAGCCAACACGTACTGAAGCCTCGAGCGTCATTATGACTGATACACTAAAAGCAAAGAAAATATTAAATGAATCAAATGTTAATTATCACTTATTGAACAGCAAGATTTGAATACATTTTTGATTTATACTTTCTTAAGAAAGACATATGTATACTTTTTTTTTAGTATTTATCAACACAACACCTCAGCGGCGTTCGTTACCAAATTATTATACTGTATTATCTTCTAGTTTTTATAGTATATGAACTTTCTACTTTAATTTCTGTATCTTGTTCATACTAAATACTTCAATAATAGTATACCTTAATAAATAAGGCTTTTATGGGTTGTGCGATTGTACCATATGCCATGCATGCATTAAATCCTGCCTGTTAGGTGTTCTCCGGATATATATATTTGAAGCTGAAATTGTTTGAATGTTATTTGGAAGATAATAGTTAACCGAGGGTCATGCCTATAGCTCGCCGTTAAATAAAGTACTCATCTGTATTTAAAATGAATATATAAATTAATAAATCTTAAAGATTAATTTAAACATTGATATGGTAAATTTAACATGATTTTGAATTTAATTCTATTTTAGAATAAATTATTATGACTTTTAATATCTTACTTTCATCGACGTCCTTAACAATATCGTTGAAATAAAACAACAAAACTATAAATATAAATACAACAATACAACTAACACAAGTAGAACGAAACTGATAAAAGTTTGCAGCATCGCAAGTAGGACCTGTTAACTAACTGCTGCATAGGATAAATCCAATTGCCTGCGTCCATCTTTTGCAACAACAAAAAAAAACAATAATGCATTTTTATTCTCTGCCTTCAAGACTTGAATGTTCCTTACACATTGCTGCTTTTCTTTCTGTGTCCATCTTTGTATGTCGGTTCATTTTTCTTTTTGAAGAATACTATCACCTAAATATTTGATCCTTTAGAATTTGTGTGAAACTTTGAACTTCTATAGGACCAGAAGTTTTGTATTGAAGCAATTGATTTAAAAATTTGTGTCAAAATACAACTCTACCTACCTTGAAGGTTAGCCATAAATCGGCTGGATGTGAATCTTAACAAACCTACATAATTGGAAATTTTTTCTAACAAAGTGTATTAAGATTGAATTTTTAAACAATGAAATTGTCTTTAATTACCAGACGGATCATTTAGTTGACAGTAAACCCTAATAGTGAACCTGTATACTTCAAAATGCTATTTATCGAACTTATATGCCAAATCCAGTAAGTCTTATTGTTTTAATTAAAAGCCATCACACGAAAAACCCATCATTATTAATTGCAAAAATAACAGATAATTAAAATCACTTAAAAAATAAATAAGATCAGTTGCAATGTTTTAATGTAATTGACAGCAACGTGGACTATAAATCCCTGAAAATAGCCTTCTATAAGCATATTTAAGCTTAGAGCATAGAAAAATATCATAAAAAAAATCCAAAGTAATATAGTTACCAAACTACTACTAAAGAATTGCCCCGTCAAAAACGAAACAACTATTACTCGATAAATGTGATTCATCTTAATTCTTAATGTAAGTTATCATCCTAAACGAGCTTCTTTTATGTTTCATCTTCTCAACAATCCCTCACCAAGATCGATCTACATCTCTGCCCTTCAATATTCTCATAATAATAAACAACATATAATTCTCTTATTCCCTAAGTCATTCTAAAATATACACCATTATACCGCAGAGCTCAAGCCCATACTCATTTTCTCTAATGTTTATAAGGTTGAAACTATAAATACACCCTCTCTTGGTTAATGTTAGGTATAGTACCCCTCCTTAATCCTTTAAGACAGTGCCTAGTTACATCATACGCTTCCCCAAGCATTTTATCGCTTAAATCTTTAGTTACACATTTAAAAATTAAACCAATTGAATATTAATAACTATAACTCCCTATAATACGAATCAACAAAGACCCCACCATGACTATAATTTTCATAACTAGATCACTTGATAATTATTTTATACAAGCTTCTCTTCACCCTCCACGTGATATGAAATAAACGGTTCGCTATAAACTCAACAGATATGCATAAACATCAAAACGGAGGAGTAAATCAATACTTAATTAAATAATTTCTAGCGTAACCTGTCTAAATTATCCCTTACTACCAAAGCTGGTAAAAATTAATAAATTTAAGATTTCTTATTGTATAATATATTTGAAAACAAACCTAATAAAAAGATAATAGTTTAACAAAAGATAAAAAAATCTTCTTTCATTACTAATACTAGTAAGCCTAGTACACTACATTGCTGACTACTCCTCTTCCGATTTAATACTTCATTTTTTTGAAGTGCAATTTTGGCTCTATTCCCTCTGACCCTTCACTTTCTCTCTTCTCTTCTTCTTCCCTCGATAACGTTTATATGTTTTACTACCCCCGTTTTGGCTGAATAGTCTTATTTCTTCATTAAATAACTATTTTCGAACCCATGTATAACTTCAACAGTAACATCAATTTGTTTTCTACTTTTTTTCTTCTTCGTTCAACAACCTGAAATTTTCGTCAAAATATTTCCTGCCTCCTCCAGGAATGATATTTAGTGTATCATTTTGTTTTCCCTTACAATCTCTTGTGGATCTTCTCTCTT
>SNQN01008946.1:0-20400 GCA_008642245.1 Bassia scoparia | reverse complement strand
ATGATCCCAAATTGATTTAGAGTAAAACGACAAAACTAGCACATAATGCATGCCAGCTATGTGACTACATGATGTTTAAGAAAAATAAGGACAAAGCAGATAAAACAAAATAAACACACATAATACTTAGTTTGATTACAAAGATTAATGAATCAAAAGGACTTTCTTTTTACACTCCCCCTCAAGCTAAGAATGGGAGCACAGTCCTAGCTTGCTCAGTAAGTACGTACTCCTGCTGCTTAATAGTTAGCTGTTTGGTAAAAACATCAGCAACTTGTTCTGCAGACCTCACATAGGTGGGTTGAATTAGGCCTTTGTTAGTGATGTCTCGAATGAAATGGAGATCAATGTCCACATGCTTAGTTTTTTCATGATGTACAGGGTTTGCTGAGATTGCCAAAGCTGCTTTGTTGTCACARTTGATTGTGGAGGTGGCCATGTTCTTGATGCCTAGTTCTTTGAGGAGTTGCCTTAGCCACATAACTTTAAAGATGGCCAGAGCCATAACTCTGACTTCTGCCTCAGTTGTTGACCTAGAAGCAACAGATTGCTTCTTGGACTTCGAAGAGATGGGGGAATGACCAAGCAAGATGCAAAAATCAGATACAGATTTTCTTGTAGAAGGACAGGATGCCCAATCACTGTCACAATATGCTGTTAACTCATCTTTGCTTGAGGAAGCCAACATGATGCCTTGATGGGGAGAGTTGGCTAGATACCTGAGCACCCTAACAACAGCCTGATAGTGTACAGAGGTAGGGCAATGCATGAAGGTGCTGAGAACATGGACTAAATAGGTGATGTCTAGTCTAGTGAGTGTCAAGTAATTAAATAAGCTTTCCTACCAGCTACTGATATTGTTCTAGATGATCCAGCCTGACTCCAGTCTCCGGAGTGAGCTTGGTGTGACTAGGGTTGAGCACAGATCCGGTCTGGACCTGAAACCGGTCTGGACCGAAATTTGGATCGGACCGGAAATTCCGGTCCAGGTCCACTTAAAAATATATGACTCCGGTCTTTCGGTCCGGTCCGATCCAAAATCGGAATTTTCCGGTCCAGACCGGAAGACCAGAATATTTTTAAAAGTACTATTTTTTAAAAAAATTTTGAGGGCTTACTCTTAAGTCTTGCTGACTTACTACACAATCCATTATTTCATTTGAGGAGTTGAGGCTTACAGACTCCAAATTCCAATTGCAAACCCAAGTAACCAACGCTCCTCCCTCTTCTCTTTCCTCTCTCTTCTCTCTTATTCGTTCGAAACTTCGTCGATCCTTATCCGCCGCAGACTGCCGCAAACGGTCGCTCCTCCGCAGGCTTCCCCTCTTCTCCGCCACTCCTCCACAGGCCCTTTGTCTTCTCCACCACTCCTCTACCGCCCTTTGTCTTCTCCGCCGCTCCTCTTCTCCGTTTCCCCTCTTTCCCTCCTCACTTCGTCAGCAGTAGTTAGTAGCAACGCCAGACGTCGTAGGGCCCACTTCGCCCTCTCGCCGCCACCACCACGTCGTACAGAGCCCACTTTAGCTTTGAGGTGTTTTTCATTTTATTCTTGTTTAATTAATTAATTTCAGTTTGGGTAAATGAAATTTGACACCTTTATTTTGTGAATTTGAAATTATTTTGTAAAMTTGTTAATTTCAGTTTGTGAAATTGTTAAATTATGGTTTGAATGAAATTATTGATTTACTGTTGTTGTTGATTTGTTGTCTTGAACTTGTGATTTATTGTTATTGTTGTTGTGATTGTGAACTTGTCATTTGTGAATGTGGGGATTTCTAAAATATTATTGTTAGTTATTAGTTGTAGAAAATGGGTATGAATTGTATATTTTTGGTATTTCATTAGTTGTGAAAATGAGTATGATTGTACGAATATAAATTTAAAAGGTTTAGGTTGAATTTTTCAATTGAAAATAGAAAAAAATATTAAAAATAGGTTCATCCGGTCCGGTCCAGGTCCAGAAAAATTCTAGATTCCGGGTTTCCGGTCCTTCCGGTTCCGGTCCGGTCCTGGACCGGTGCTCACCCCTAGGTTTGACTGTCTATAGGTAGCTTCAATGGCCTATAATTCTAATGCCATACTCTCTAAGGAGGTCTAGAGTGTACTTTGACTGTGTGACAAAGATTCCTGATTGATTTTGATCCACMTCTAGCCCCAAAAAATACCTGACTTGGCCTAGTTCCTTCATGAGAAAATTTTGTGCTAGAAATGCCTTAGTGTTTCCAATCTCCTCTATGCCGCTAGTAGATCATCTACATACACTAAGACAATGGTAATTGTCTCCTTGTCCTTTTTTTAGAAATAGTGATGAATTAGACTTTGTTTGAGTGAACTAAAATGTCAGCAGTGCATCTCTGAGCTTTGCATACCATTGTCTAGGAGCTTGCTTAAGTCCATACAAGGATTTTACAAGCTTGCAGACTTTGGTGTTACTTTCCTCACAGTTGGATGTAATAGAGTCAGCTTGAGTAATTCTGCTCCCCTTTCCTATGTACCCTTGTGGTAGCTTCATATAGACTGTTTCTTCTAGGTCTTCGTGCAAAAAAGCATTCTTCACATCCATTTGCTCCAATCTCCATCCTTCATAGATGCAATGGCTAGCAAAGATCTGACAATTGTAAGCTTAGCCACAGGGGCAAATGTCTCCTCATAGTCTATGCATGGCTTTTATCTGTTACCAAGCACAACCAGCCTTGACTTGTATCTTTCAACACTACCATCTTGTTTGTACTTGATCTTATACAACCACTTGCAGCCTATTGCCCTTTTTCCTGGAGGTAGGTCAGTGATTTCCCATGTGTGATTGGCTTCTAGGGCTTCCAGTTCTTCATTCATTGCATCAATCCATTCCTGCTTCATAGTTGTTTGCTTGAAGCTCACAAGTTGCTTAATCTGATGTGATTTTGCCAAGAAACTGCGAAAGGTGTYGGTAACATCAGCAGAAATCACTTCCTGTATTTTTTCTACTTCATTYAGAGTTGCAAATGCTCCCATTTGGTAATCTGCATTCCATTTTGGTTTAATATGTTGCCTAGATGATCTTCTTACAGATTGAGGTGAGAAATGTGTTTCATTATCAGTATCTTGCAAGTGTTCTTGCATTTCTKCTTCATTTATGTCAGTGTTTGTTTCCCTTGTGTTTTCTGTATCATCCACAAAGGTATGATTCTCTTGTGCCATACTAGATTGAGTACTAGTGTTTGTGCCTATGTTTTTAAAGACTTCAAATGGGAATAGATGCTCATAGAATTTTGTATGTCTAGTGACAAAGGTAGTGTTGTTTAGTAAATTTTTAGTAGTTTATACCCCTTTTGATTTTGTGGATACCATAGGAACACACAATGAACTCCTCTTTCTTTAAACTTGTMTGTGTTTCTTTCATGATTATAAGCTAGCACTAGACATCYAAACACTCTCAAATGATCATATTTTGGCTGGGTATTGTATATTACCTCATATGGAGACTTGTAGTCCGGCACCATAGTAGGCAATCTATTTGTGATGTGCACAACAGTTTGCACACATGCACCCCAGTAGCATAGAGGGAGTTTCGCTTGGAATCTGAGAGCCCTTGACATTTCAAGGAGCTTTCTGTGTTTCCTTTCCACCCTTCCATTTTGTTGTGGTGTATCTACACATGATGTTTCATGCTGAATTCCTTTCTCTACATACAGCTCTTGGCATTTTCCATCTTCAAATTCTAGTGCATTTTCACTTCTTATTCTCTTCACCTTCTTCTCAAAGTGTTTCTCAGCCATATTCACAAACTTTTTGATGGCTTCATGAGCTTCTAACTTCATTTTCAGCAAGGATACCCATGTCATCCTGGACTTGTCATCCACAAGTGTCAGGAAGTATCTGTAACCTTTTCTTGTACAGGTCTTGTATGGTCCCAAAATGTCTAGATATATCAGCTCAAATATGTCACGTGCCCTTGTTTGACTCACTTTGTATGGCACTTTGGTCGTTTTTTCCATTGGGCAGGTGATGCACTCCCCTACTACTTCCTCTTGGAATCCCGAGATATTTTTTCTTTTTTTCACCCTTTCACTTGGTATGTGACCAATTCTCATGTGCCATATATATGATTTTCCAATTTTTGAGCAATTCTGCACAACACTAGGCACTCTCATGCTTAATTCTGCATGCATAGCCTTATGGTTGTTACCAACCCTTCCTTCATCACACTCTCCATTTAGGTAATACAAACCTTTGACTTGTTTTCCTGTTCCTTTCATTACTCTTGTGTTCTCATCCTTCATTTCACATATCTCTGCATCAAACATCATTTTACAGCCATTGTCATTGCTCAATTTCTGTACTGATATAAGATTGTGCCTGAAGGACGGTATGTGTAACACATTCTTCATCCATAGTCTATTCTTCAACTTGATACTTCGAACTCCTTTAACCTCAAAGCTCYCACCATTTGGCAAAGAGATAGTTGTACACCCAGCCAACTTCMTGTAATCACTCATTTCTTCTCTGTTTCCTATCATGTGGTGTGTAGCTCCACTATCTATAATCCACCCTTTTTCATCATGTTTCGCTAAATTGTAAGCCACCATCCCTGAGTATACAAAATCTCCATCATCTCCACTCTCATTTTCTTCTTCATTCCCCAAGTTTGGGAGCATTCTAATCAGTTTTTCAAGTTGTTTAACTATGATGTTGTTTGAGCTGCTCTCTTCACTTTCTTGTTTGCTCACCTTCACATTTGCAGCCATTTTCTTTCCTCCTCYATTGTTCCCAACTCTCCCTTTGTTTCATCTCGGTTGGGGCTTGCTTGCCTCTCCTTTTTCTTCCCCAGCTTTCCTAGGATATGATTTTTCTCATGTCTGCTTCTTCTTTCCTCTTTCAAGGTTTGGGGGAAACCCCTTGACATGCTAGCAGTCATCCGCTGTGTGTCCACCTTTTCCATACACTTTACAATTCTAGCAATGATTTGTATTGTGCCCATCCTTTCCAYAGTTATTGCAGGATGTTTGGTTTTTCCTTGTATTCATGGCCAAACCACTGCCTTCCTCTGTCTTCATATTAAACACCTCTCTTTGATTCTACTCTTGTTGGATAATATTGCATGTCTCTTCAATTGTTGGTAGCTTTACCCTCATTAATATCTGACTCCTTTGGCTTGAGTAGACTTCATCTAAACCTCCAAAAAATTGAAACAGTTTCTGCTCCTCTCTATAGTCATATTGAGAATTCACATATGTTGTAGTTTCTGGGGTTAATTCACTGATTGGGGGCATCGCACTTAGATCATCAACTTCCTCCCAAAGGGTTTTGATCTCTGTGTAATACTCTGACACTGCCCTACCAACCTGTTTTGTGTCAAAGATTTGCCTATTAAGGCTGTATTTCCTTACACCATTAGTAATCATGAATCTCTGTGCTAACTGGATTCAGATTTCTTTTGCACTATTAAGAAACATGACTGACTTCTTGATKCTTTCACTCACATTTCTCAAAATCCAGGTTATCACAAGGGAATTACAGGTATCCCATGCTTCACTCTTTGTTGCATTATCACTTTCTCTTCTTACTCCCCCTGCGATAAAACCTAACTTTTTTTTACAGGAGACTCAACTCCATGGGCGTGTTCGACGTAGCTTTTAGCGTTCTGACTAGATTAAAAAGCTACTAGGTTAATTTTATTACTGTTCGGMAAGGTAGCGTTTTGAGTAGCTTTTAGCGTTAAACGCTACCTTTTTCAAACGCTAGTAGGAGTATCGTTTTAGCTTTTAGCTTTTAAGCTAGGATGAAAAGCTACTTGGTAATTAATTTTCTTCTATTATAAATACAACCGCTACTTTTGCCGAACACTCATATTGACAATTTTAGTTTCGTCCGCTACCCDCTACTTCYAACGYTACTTACTAGCTTTTAAGCTACCCGCTACTTATACCGCTAAAAGCTACTTCCAACGCTATCATTGCCGAACACGCCCCATGTCTCTCCTCCAAGCTCTATAGTTGTTAGATCCTTCTAATTTCTCAACAACTTCAAATGTTGGTCCATCAAATGGATGCAAGTAGGGAGGACTACACACATCTATGGTTTGTTAACTCATATTCAGGAAAATATTATAAAAAATAACTACTAAATAAGCAAAGGACTCAATCTTGTTTTACTACTCAAGAACACTTCTAYAGCAGTGATTATGAGACCAAAAACACAATGCTTATGAACGAAACACTTACCTCAGATTGCTCACAACTTGGCTCTGATACCGTGAAAACATTTGTGACATAAGGTGTTTGTAAATAAAAACTGAAACATTCATTTGTTCATTCTTCCTCTAGTGAAGCCATAGTAATATTTCATTGATTTTGCTCAAAAGCTGCTATTACACTTCATGGCTCTTTTATAGTAAAAYCTAGATGCCAAATGCATCATCACTGACCACGTAAACTACATCTCAGCCATACATGACAGTGGCACATGATCCCAAATTGATTTAGAGCAAAATGACAAACTAGCACACAATGCATGCCAGTTGTGTGACTGCATAATGTTTAAGAAAAATAAGGACAAAGCTGATAAAACAAAATAAACACACATAATATTTAGTTTTATTACAAAGATTAMTGAATCAAAAGGACTTCCTTTTTACAAACAATCAGCTTACCATTACACATTGCATGTTCTTAGACTTAATTATCTTGATGTTTGGGCATTCTCCCCATTTGAATAACCAAACATAACATAGGGAAAATAGCTTAATTTCCCCTCTTTCCTTTCCCTTTTCTTCCTTTCTCTTACCTGTTTTACTAATATTGAACCAAACATATATTATTTAGGGTGGTGATGGTGGGTAACTATTAGCCATATGAGGGTAATAGTCTTCCTCTCTCCTCTATTATTTTCATAATAGCTCCACTCTATCCTTTCTACCACTAGTGCAAGGTAAATGAACAAATTAAACATGATAATCTTAACATGATAACTTTTTTTCACCTATTCTTCATTGTGTTAAAATTATTTTGACTAATTTACTCATTTACATCGTTAAATATCTTCCTTAAAATACGTGAAAAATCAATTATTACAAGAATTACGTTACATGGAGTACATTATTATATTTAACTATTATAATTTTTAAATATACAATTATAGATAATAAAGATATAAATGTACATTATGAAGCATACGAACAATAAATACACAAAACTTGTGGAATGGAAGGGTAATAGTGTTTCATTTTTAAAAATCCAGCCGCAAGAAACAAGTTCTAGAATTGATTTATTAAAAATCATTAAAGAAATTGGTGTTTATCTAATTCCAATGTCAGATATGGAGTTCAATAATCAAACTTTGATTTGTATTTAGTTATCTGAGTTAGATTATTAGGAATATGAGTTAGGTTTGAAGTCTTAGGACAGACCACATATACGTTAATAGTGTAATTTGAATATATATATATATACTAGTGTGACACGGCGCGCGCACGCGCGCCGTGTTCCACTTTATTATATTTATTAAATTCTCGTAGATAAATTCAAGCTATATTACGAAATAAATTTATTATGTTAAAGTCGACAATATTCAAATTTCATTAATAAAAAGTGTAAATGATTTACAAGTGATCCCTATTAGAGATATTTATAAAAGCAATCAAATAAATTGATAAGCCAAGTTTTGCCAAAATTGGTAAATATGACAATATTCGATAACATCTCTATATCATACCTACATTTCATCACAAAACTATGTCATGCTATTTCCCTAACTCTCATTTCAACCCAAAAAATTAGAGAGCATTCATTCCACATTGTTAGACTTAGCAAAATATCATCTTACATAATCACTGTATACACAGCACTAATTACTCATTAATTACCCCTAATTCAATATTATATCAGTTAACAGAGTCCAAAAAGATGGCAGATGAAGATGCTGATGGTGATTTCTACAGCGCAATCGTCTGTTGGCCGAAGCGGACTGCTGCCAGAGAGTGAGGTTAATCCTCCTCTTTATCTGAAACAGAACAGCAAAAGAAAAAAAACAAGCACAACAAATGCATTTAGGGATATTTTTTTCAAGCACAAAAAAAGTTTGTATGATATGTAAGTCAAGTTTGTAATTAGGCAGAATGTAATTAAGAATGATGTTTTTGTGTTTATGTCATTAGGTACATTTTAATGATGTTTAATGTGTAACTATGATGGTTAGTAAAAAATACTTCATTTAACTTGTTTGCAATTCATATCCTGAAATACTCTGTAATAAATATCACAGTGTAGCCATCAGGGAAAGCTTTCTCACAAATATCCCTTCCTTCACAAGGATGCATCACTTAAGTAATTGTCTAACTGTGTGGAGTAGTTCAAGGATTGCTTAACACACATGTCAAAACAAACCATAGTGGCAAAACACTTGTGGCAAGGGACATCATGGCTGAATCCCATCATCATTTTGCAGTATTTCATCATTCATCAATTACTTCCCCAATTGAAGCATAAACCAACAACAAGACCAACAAATGAATCCAACAGCATCATACCCAGCAGCAAATTTAACCAACACCATCATAAAATAAACCCAACATCATCATAAAATGAAATCAACAACATTAAATCAGCAGCTCAAACGTCAAACCAACAATATCAAACCAACAGCCAACCAAGAATATAACAACATCCAACCAACAATTTGAAACAAACAACATCAAACTAACGAGATTGGTACCAACAGCACATAGCATCGACACTACACTTCTTATTTTTTTGAGAAACACTGTTAATGCATGCTGCACTCTCACACTCACATTCTTGATCCCACATGAAGATTTGCATAAGAGAAGTTATTTATATATGTTATGGTTGTATTAATGGGTACGTCCGTTGTATGTCCCTAACATTCTACTGCATACTTGATCTGTGTCCAATTTTTTTAAATTAGTATGGTTTCTTAGTTTTTTGAGAAACACTGTTAATGCTATGCTCACCATAAAACTTAACCCACAACATGAACCAACTACACCCATAAATCAACAACCAGCATGATAAATAAAGAGGATCAGCAAAAACAGGTTAACAACATAAACAACAACAAAGATCAACAAACCAGATTAACAAAATTAAAAGTAAATTAGAGAGAGATCCAGATAGGAGCATCAAACCATCGTCAGAGATTTGAACAATTCAGGGATTCAGATCCTTCAATATCCTCTGCTTTGACAAGTGTACGTCTAAGGGACCAACGAGATGGTGGAGGCTTTGTCTTTGGCTTTTTGGCCTTAGGTGGGCTAGCCATGTAACCTGCTGGATCGAACATCAAACCACACACATTAACCGCTTCCCCTCCTCACGTTCGCTAAGGGATGACCACCAACATTAGCAATAGGCTCACATAGTCAGGAGGCACCTCCCCTTCCTTTGCACTTCCCCTTCCCTTTGACTTCCTCTCTGAAATCACTAAGGGATGACCACCAACATTAGCAATGGCTCACATAGTCAGGAGCCACCCTCCCCTTCCCTTTGCACTTCCCCTTCCCTTTGCACTTCCTCTCTGAAATCACTAAGGGATGACCACCAACATTAGCAATGGGCTCAACAAATCACCACCTACTTCAACATCCTCAACCTCTGCTTTCTTAACTTCTTCATCATCACTAAGGACTATGACTTCCTTCCCCTTGGAACCATGTAAATCTTGCCTCTCAAAAGCGGTCAATTATGTCCACTCCCTCGCTCATCCTTGGATCCTCCTCCTCACTTTCACTGTCACTTTCAGTCTCCACTCTCTATCACTGACAATCCCCTTACCCTTAGAACCCTCACCCACAAACCTGACCTTGGCTTTTCCCCCCCCAATCCTTGCCAACAAATTCTTCTTATACATCTATAACAATCATCAGAGTCATCTAGTTTCTTTAAAACCTTACCCAAAGCGTTAAATGCCGAATAAGACAACTTCTTCTTCCTGTCACCAGAATCGTACAACCTCCATGGATACTCATCACCCTTTCGATTGCTTCCATGAGATGGCTGACGAACCAAACATCTCAATAGAGTCATCAGGTAACAATGCATCATATAAGGTTTCAGATCCAACATTTGGATTTCGAAAAACAACCTTTGCGAAGTAAACAGTTGAAAAAGGGACTCAGTTTTAGCCAATTGTTTCGAAAACAAAGCAATCAAAGGAATGATAAGACTCTCATTTCGAAGGGGAAGGGAATTCAGAAGAAAAACGACGGTGAATTAGAGAAGAAAGCAAGATCTAGGGTTAGGGTTTTTGGGAAAATCGAAGAAGAACACGATGAAGATGAACCAAAAAGGGGGAAAAAAGAGGTCGAATGATTTTTAGGGTTGAAATGAAGTTTTAGAGGATTTATGTGTTGGGTTAAGGTTTGGTGTTGGGCTAAGTTGGGCTACATATGTGGGTTATTGGGAATGAAATTTGAAATGATTACTTCTTGATGACTTTTTGCCTTTTTGGTTAGTTTAATTGAGACAAATTAATACTACTTTATTTAATTTTTTCATAATAATCAAATCAAACAAGACAATAACATAAATTTGAAAATTAATCAATTATCTTTAATTTGGTTCAAAAGTGTTTAGTTTTTAATTACTTTGGATGAGAAGGGTAAATTTAAATATATATAAATCAACTAAAACTTTTTGTAATAATGTTATTTATTAAAACTAAGTTTCATATAACAATACAAATAAGAATCTATCAAAATCATTAAATCATTATTTATTCAATATTCAATTACTTTGAGAAAACCTTAATAATTTTAAAAATTGGGTATATGGGGAAAAAAATGGGCCAATGCGCCCAATTTCCATTTAATGGGCAGCGTATAAGGAGATTCAGATGGAGGGTAGAAGCAAAGCGGACAGAAATCAGTATGCATAGTAGTAATGTTAGGGACATCCAACGGACGTACCCATTAATACAAGCATAAAATATTAAATAACTTCCTCTTTATGCAAATCTTCGATGTGGGATCAAGAATGTGAGTGTGAGAGTGTAATATGCATTAACTGTGTTTCTCAAAAAACTAAGAACACTTTATTGTAATATAAATAAAACTTATATGTAATATAACTAAAACTATATTGTAATAAAACCAAGATTCATTATAACAATATAAATAATGAGTTCTATCAAAATCATTAAATCATTATTTATTCAATATTCAACTACTAATAGAAAACCATACTAATTTTAAAAATTGGGTATATGGTGCCAAAAATTGGGCCATGGCCAATTTCCGATTGATGGGCAGCGTAGTTAGAGGCTCAGCATGCATGAGTAGAAGCAAAGCGGACTCAGATCAGTATGCATAGTAGTAATGTTAGGGACATCCAAGGACGTACCCATTAATACAAACATAACATATATAAATAACTTCCTCTTTATGCAAATCTTCGATGTGGGATCAAGAATGTGAGTGTGAGAGTGCAGCATGCATTACTGTGTTTCTCAAAAAACTAAGACACTTTCCAGCTAAACCCTGTCATAAAAATGTTATTTGCTAATATTGAAATAATTAACAATAACAATAAAATTTCAAAATTAATCAATTAAATCAATTATCTTTAATTTGTTCAAAGTGTTAGTTTTTATTGCTTTGGATGGGAAGGTGTAATTTAAAAATACATATAAATCAACTAAAACTATATTGTTTAATATTGTTATTTATAAAAACCAAGTTCATATAACAATACAAATAATGGTCTATTAAAATCATTAAATCATTATTTATTCAATATTCAAACTACTATAAGAAAACCACACTAATTTAAAAATTGGGTATATGGGCAAAAAAATTGGGCCAATGGCCCAATTCTGTTTAATGGGCAGTGTAAGTAAGAGCTCAAGCATGCATGGGAGGAAGCAAAGCGGAACAGATCAGTATGCATAGTAGTAATGCTTAGGGATCCAACGGACGTATCTATTAATACACGCATAACATATATAAATAACTTCCTCTTTATGCAAATCTTCGATGTGGGATCAAGAATGTGAGTGTGACCCTTACTGTTGACTCTCATTTCCTCGTTGACCATCATTAAACGGTACAACTACCACCCACCACCTTAATCCCCTATTTAGTCTCTCATTTCCTCCCTCATTTTTTAAACTGACTTATTCCTTTCTTCTTCTTCTTCTTCTTCTTCTTCTTCTTCTTCTTCTTCTTCTTCTTCTTCTTCTTTCTTCTCTTCTTCTTCTTCTTCTTCTTCTCTTCTTCTTCTTCTTCTTCTTCTTCTTTTTCTTCTTCTTCTTCTTCTTCTTCTTCTTCTTCTTCTTCTCTTCTTCTTCTCTCTCTTCTTCTTCTTCTTCTTCTTCTTCTTCTTCTTTCTTCTTCTTCTTCTTCTTCTTCTTCTTCTTCTTCTCTTTTTCTTTTTTTTTTTCTTTTTCCTTTCTTCTTTTCCTTCTCTTCTTCTTCTTCTTCTTCTTTCTTCTTCTTCTCTTCTTCTTTCTTCTTCTTCTTCTTTTCTTCTTATTCTTCTTCTTCTTCTTCTTTCTTCTTCGTTCTTCTTCTTCTTTCTTTGTTTAATTTTCGAATTGCTCTGTGCTTTCGAAGATTGTCTTCTTCTGAAAATGAGCAGCAAGAATGGAAATGGAGCAGAATGGGATCCTCACCAGTTGGCTCTTTTTGAGAGGATACTCGCATAGTGGAACTGGAGATGGAGATTTGACTTTTGTTTGAGGGTAGAGTCAAGAAGTTGAAGAAGGCAGAGAAGATTGTGTTGGATGGAGCGCGATGAGTTGGTGATTGAAGTGGAGCAGACGAAGAAAGTACATTGCAAATGCCCGAGCTGACAAGAATCGGCCGTTTGGTTGGCTATGTCATGGATGTTCTTCGTTGTGGTTCTGGTTGTGTTGGCCATGATCTTTGGTCGTTTGAGTTGCTAGGGTTAGAATTTGGGCAGTGGGTGGGTAAGTATGGTTTTTTTTTTATGTTTTTTGGTCGTATGATTCCTAAGTTGTAATGTGCTAGGGTTTAGGAATCTTGGTTGGGTAGGGATTGGTGATGATGGTCGTTTTTTGGTTGTTTGATTCCTAAATTGGAATGGGTTAGGGTTAGGGTTTTAGGTTAGTTTATGGTTTTGGTCTTGATGGTTGTTGTTTTAGTTCAACAGTTTTGGTAATTGTAACTTTTTGTAAGTGAAATTGAAATCAATGATATTGGCTTTGGCAAACTCTGTTTAGTTTGTCTAATTTTGCTTCCATTTTAACTTCAACTGAACACTCATGCAATTGTATAATTTAAGAACAAAAACACCTTCAACAATATAACATATTGCAAATGGCTTAAACTGAATTGAATGAAACTGATTTGTGTTCTCAGTATACACATACACCATACATAGCAAAAGAAAAGGACTGTTTGTTTACATAGCAAATATTGGCCAACTCATATCAAATCATCCTAATGCCAAGCTCAGTCAGGCTATTTAACTACACTAATTAACCAATATATGTCAATTACAAGATAATTTAGGCCTTCATCAAACTGCATTGTTGGTCAAGATAATAATGTTTTTGCAAAAGGAAACAAGGCTCAAAATTTTGGAAACATAACAGCATTGTTTCAATAATACATAGCAAAGCCATGGCAAGCTAATCTTTCAGCTGGAACCCCTGACTTCACGAACTATCCATTTCAGTGTTTGCTATGGTGAGAGCATTTGTAGGCGAGATTTTGTAGAAGCATTTTTTTTTTCTAATTGATTGAGGAAATTGTTAAATTCTCTCTGAATTTTCCTGAGCTTCACAGTAAGAATGTTAGTTGATAGAACTAAAATATAATCTTACATTCTTCATCAGGTTAACATATAATTCGAATGTAATCTTACATTGTGTTTCATAGCTATGATTTCCATCGCACTTCGTCATCGAACAAATCAACTCAACTTCACCAGTGAAGGTAGTAATTTTAAACTGAGGCAGACATATCAGCAAGAATAAGCGTTCATAGAAACCCTGACACAAGCAGCAGGTAATTAAAATCTGCCATAGTACTTACAAGTGTCAAGTGACAACACCTCAAGCAATTACAGTGTTAAACATATTTACCGGAAGGATGCAATAGCACTTGTGGTATGGCAGTAGGGACACTGAAAATTCAGACACCAACTTCTTCCAGATTGAGATCGGCCACAAGATTGCAACCCACGTAGCAATAATATCTTTCTCAGAAGCTGAGACAGCAGGCCTTTGAATCCAGAATTTCTCGCCTTGCCAACAGTGTCAGGCTAGCAACAAGAATGCCAAAAAGTAAGTGTAGGTATGAATATGGCAATGCGCAGTAGATACAATAGCTATAGCACAAAAGAAACAACCTTTTTGTTCACTATGTCTGCAATTAGTGTAGGAGTTTTGTCAGAATTGTTAAGTGATATTGGCTTTTTGCTCGCCAATTGTTCAAAGGTGCCTTGTTTTGCTGAACCCTGTTAAGTAGATGCAAAGTAGCTACACAGTAAGTATATTGAACCAGAAATGTGTAAGGATTTCGTACCAAGCTCGAACTGCATCTGCTTTCCTCACCAATGGGTTATCAATAAATTGTAGCCATTGTTGTTCTTAGTGTCAGCCCTGGTCGAGGAAAAATAACTGTTAAGGAAAAATAACCATAATAGAGCATATGAAGGGTATAGTTGTATATAAAACTTGATTCTCCTTCATTATCAGAGGAATTAAACCTTGGTATGCCAACCGGCCGGCAATGCAGTAATCCCAACAACCATAAAAACTGTTCGGCCAAGTTCTGTAGAAAGGAGTTTCCTTCAGAGCATGATTGTTCAGCAGCAAGTTATTGGACGAGATTCAATACAGCTGCATCAGGATACAAACAGTAAGAACAATATAATTGCAGCCCATAGAAGGCTTAGCATTAGAAGTTATGGAAATCACTACTTTGATCAGCCAGCAGAATATCGCGAACCTTTTCTTCAACATCACTCGCTTGATCTATGCGAATTTCATCCACATAACTATTGCTGCCAAATATCTTCAAACAAATGTATTGATTAAAATAGATGCCAAGGAAACGAGCTAAGACGGTTAATGTTACCAGAAGTAGAAGATAAGTGCGCAAATTTTAAAACCAAAAAAATGTATGACAATATAATCATAGCAATACCTATAAGATCTCATCTGTTGTGCTGTGTGTGCGTGGATCTCAGATACAGTTCCTTATAAGATGGGGTTATCAGAACAGCAGACAGATCAAGTGGGTGTAGCGCAGCTTTGTCAATTCAAATATCTTTGGTATTTGACCGCAGTCGACTGGTATGAATTAGGAAAAGCACTAAATGTTCACACCAGCAGGTCATTACTCTCCATTTTTTTTATCTCCCGCAGGCACAAGTATTATATGTCATTCAAAAGAGTGTTCCTCTCATAGTTGTACCCTGTCATGAATTATTGTAGTTAATTGTAGTATATATATACAACAACAAGCCAAAATGCAAACTATCAAAACCTTTAAATAACATCCAACAACTTTATTTATCTTATTCCACATTCTCCAACATTGAAACTTTGGAAATGAATATTTGGTAGAAAATGCTAAAAAGCAATTGTTGGAACTTTCTATTTAAAGTTATGGGGTTATTTTTAATAAATGCGTCACAATATTGAGTTTAAAATTGTGTGAAATAATAAAGCAACAACATTGAAAAGCTTAACATATACCAGTTTGTGTCCAAATTAAGGGTATCCTAAAATAACAATATAAACAATTACAAAAAATTCAGTTTCTCCCAAAAATAACAATATTAGATCAGCCTCAAGTTAGCTCATAGATAAATTAAAAGGTACTCCTAATTTGAAGACACTTAGAAAAAATAAAAGAATACCTTACTTTATGCCAATTATAATAAATAATGCAAATCGCTCTTTTGAAACTCAAGTAGTCATAGTTATATTAACATAAACCTTCAAATTTGTCTGTATTATTTGAATCAACTTTTGCAACTTAATACAAAGCACAGAGTATATAAATTGAGTCATGCAACTCAAAGTCACTAATGAAGAAGCCAAAACAACAATGTTCGTGTACACATATTGCGCTACAATGGTCAAACCTTTCTGAACTCCTCCATACCAATGAACACATATCCAACAAACAATTAGCTGACTTTTTAAAAAAATTTCATCCATTTCTCTTGAATTAATCTCGTCTCATCTGCAGATCTTTGTTTACAACAAAAATGAACTTCAAAAAAGCAAAAAAAACGATCTGATTTATTTAAACAGTCAGGTTTCAAACATATTTAAAGCAATCACAAATACGACATAAACAGTACTATCTTAAAGATTAAGTATAACTATCGTCCTGGAATAAAAACCCGCTGGCAGGCCTTCATTGTTAGGACTTCTGTCTTGGCTCGCTTCTTTTGAATACACCTTGACTTTAAAAACCCTTGCATCCTTGACAGGGCTGTTAATCTAGCAATAGGTTATTTTGGCTTCATTGTTAACAATCTTGATCTACAAACGGTTGAGCAAAAATCAATTGAAATGTACAACCAGAGGATAATATAAGTTAGAGAAGTTGACAAAACATACCTTTTGCAATTGAGCGTTTTTAAGAAGAAAGTGGAGAATGGTTGACAGCTTACATAACTAAAGTGAGTCATCTATATAAATAGTACTATATAAATGTATTAAATGAATTAATTAAAGGAAAAAAAATTAGGTATAGAGTAATAATGATTAACAAAATCTGTGTTGCAAGAAAATGTATTATCATCAAATATAAAACCATAGTCATTATCTATGATTTTTCCATGCAAACAAGAAGTAATTATGAGTAGAAAAACTTTTAAATCAAATCAGAATAGCTTTTTTCATAGGTTTGGGAAGTTACTACTTATTAAGAAACGAAGGGTAATATCCACAATTAAGTACAAGACATCAAATAATAACAAACAAGAAATGTAAAAATTTATTTATAGCTATATTTTAAATGGTGGTCTAAGGTGGTAAATTAAATATATATAAAATAACAAAATTATATTGTAATATGTTAATTATTTAAAAACTAAGATTCGTTATAAACACTTACAAATAATGAGTCCATCAAAATCATTAAATAAATTATTAATTCAATACTTCAACTACTAAGAGAAAACCATAATAATAAACAAAAATTGGGATTATGGGCCAAAAAAAAATGGGCCAATGAGCCCAATTTCTATTTTAATGGGCAGCGTAGTAAGAGGACAGCATGTTATGGGTAGAGCAAACGGGCACAGATCAGTATAGTCATTGTAGTAATGTTTAGGAAATCCAAGGACGTACTCATTATGCAACCATAACATATATAAATAACATTTTCCTTTTTTTTTTGGGCCCAAAAAAATCTTCGTGTGGGATCAAAATTGGTGTGAGAGTGTTACACGCAACTTCCTTCAACATTGACAACTCCAAAGTACGCCAAATTAAAAGCAGCTCTTTTTTAGATCCATAATCAATTCCTTTTATTCCAACAGAAGATCTAACAACGAATTGGCTTCAGTGATGTTAAGTAGAAACTTTCTGATATAAATCTAGTTCATAAACCAAATTTAAGAATTATGTTAATAAAACACTAACCTTGATATTATATATTAAGTTTCAAACACATTTAGAGTTGAATGAACCAATTTTCCTTTTGCTTGTGGTTAATTTGGGAGTTTGAACTTCATGAATGATTGATGATGAAGAGCTAACTGAATTAAATTATTACAAAAAAATGTTAATTTAATGAATTAAAGAAGCGAAAAAAATCTAGCATTAGAGGTAATAATGATTACAAAATTGTGCTGCAAGAAAAATGATTCATTCATCAATATGACAATGATATCTATCTATTTGATTTTTTCAATGGTAAAACAAGAAGTTTATAGTAGTAACTTCAAATCAAATCAGAGAATAAGCCTTTTTTTTTCATAGGTTTGGAGCATACATATAAGAAACAAAGGGCCATACACAATTAAGCACAAGAAAATAATAACAAACAAGAAATGATAAAATATTATATCATAGCTTATATTTTAAATGGATGTTAAGGTTTTAAAAATTAAATATATATAAAATCAACTAAAATTATATTGTATATTGTATTTATAAAATTAAGATTCATATAACAATACAAATAATGAGTCTATCAAAATCATTACAATTCTTATTATTCAATATTCAACTACCAAGACGAAACCATAATAATAAAAAAAATGGGAATGATTGGCAAAAAAAATGGGCCAATGGCCACAATTTCATATTTAATGGGCAGCGTAGTAAGAGGGCTCAGCATGTCTGGTAGAGCAAAGCGGACAAGATTCATATGCCATTAGTATAATGTTTAGGACATCAACCGACGTACCCATTAATACAACCATAATATATATAAATACTTCCTCTTTATGCAAATTCTTCGATGTGGGATCAAGAAATGTGCCAATGCGGTGTGAGAGTGTTACACGCAACTTCCTTTAACACTAGTCAAAACCCTCAACCAATTTTCTTTTGTTGTGGTTAAGTTTGAGGAGTTTAAGATTACTCTTCATACTAATGTTTGCTTTAACTTCATTAATGATAGCGATGATTGAGGCTTTTAGGTTGAATTTTAAAAATTATTTACAAAAGCCAAAAACAACCCAAAATTACCCAATTTCTGGAAATTGGATGGACATGCACACAATGAGGTAAACATTACTATAATTTAATAAAGCTAAAACAAAGTGTTGTCAGAGTAATATTATCAAATATCAATAAACCTTTTTTTAAAATATAAAAAAACCTTAATATATTTTGTACCTATTTCGTACCAAGCTTGATGTAGCATAATAATTTTAAAAATTGGGTATATGGGCAAAAAAATTGGGCCAATGGGCCAATTTCTGATTTATGGGCAGCGTTAGCAAGAGGGCTCAGCATGTATTGGTAGAAGCAAAGTGGGACACAGATCACGTATGCATTAGTAGTAATGTTGGGAATCCAACGGACGTACCCATTAATACAACCATTAACATTATATAAATAATTTTCTCTTTATGCCCAAATCTTCGATGTGGGATCAAGAATGTGAGTGTGAGAGTGCAGGGGCATGCATTAATTGTGTTTCTCCAAAAAACTAAGAACACTTTCAAGTAAATCCTGTGATAAAAATATTTGTAAACTGATCTATAAATCTCCCAGTGTTAGCAAAAAAGTTTGATAATACACAAAACAATCAGCTATTTGCAGCATATTTGGATTAGCAAAAACTTAAGACCACTTTTAAAGTTTTTCAGGTTAACAAATTAAATGCAATAGCAAGGGAAACCAATAGTCTTTGATGAACTTTTTTTGCAATTGTATTGATGTAAATAATACACAACAATCAGCTTAACAAAATTCCACAACTCCCACTCATGAGATCCTGAATGTTCCAAGCAACTGTATGTAGAGTGTGTACAACAGATGTATATAATAAACAAGGCAAAAGGAAGCATGCAGCCATACATTGATTAGGGATTTAATGAACTCAGCATCGGTAAAGCTCTTATTAGAAAATAATGGCTTGCTCTGAGTACTTCAAACGAAACAACATTCTCAACCGGACCGAGTGAAAAATTCTGAATCCGCGCCCCTTGTACCATCACTACGTTTTAGAAGAGTGTGAGCTCGTGAAAGAGCCACATATAGTTGGCCATGAGGAAAAACCAACTGATGCTTTCAATAAAATGCCTACATTAGTTAAGCGTTTGTCCTTGCCGATTTGTTTATGTTGTCAATTGCAAAACTGAGTTGAGAGGAAACTGAATCCTCTCCAAACTCAAAGGGGGAAATGAGATCCAGGTAGGTGGTCGCAAGCCTGACCCGGTCGAATGAAAACATAATTCACCCTTGGCAAAACCTGTTGCTATTTTCACATACTTCGTATTTTAGGTGAAATTGTCTGATACCAACCTCGGTGCACATTTGCATAAGCACCTGCTGGGTCCAAATTCGAAGCAACATTACTGACATTTTTTCAACTTTGAGTCATTGGAGTCCATTCCTCCCGGGGCCAAGTGTATGTAAAAATTCAGCAGGTTACAGTTGCCAAGTGGTTACTTCGAGCAGTCCTGAAATCAATGCTCCTAATAAGATGACCAATTCACCCGGGGAATCTTTCCTAATGATAGAAGTCAATTTATCAAATCGACCCTTCATCCATTTCTTGGAGTTAGACAATAGAATCGATCCTCATGAAATTAGCTCAGAAGGTTAAAGCTTTTGACCTGCTCAAAATTCAGGAAACACATGTTTAATTATCAAGTCAACCGGTATCAGATCAATATCAAAGGCAACTATCATACCGTCTGGAATTCTGATATCTGCAACTTCATCATGCTGTACTTGGCCATCGTCCTCCTAGCATCAGCAAAGGAAATGAAGCAAATTCAGGATCTTGTACATCCC
>SNQN01008945.1:0-11053 GCA_008642245.1 Bassia scoparia | reverse complement strand
TTTGCAACAAATAAATTCATTTAGCAAAATATTTCCATTGATTAAAGTTTTAGAAAATACAATTGTAACATTGTATAAATAATGTTTTTAGACAAAAGATATGAAATTAAATTAAGTAAACATAGATTACTATAGAAATCTAACATTTAGAGAACATAGGAAACTAAGATCWTGCTAGAATTACGTTATGAACTAACTTTCTCTTTGCAGAAATAAGGAAGAGGCAATTAATCACTAACCATCTCATAGTTGCCAGAAACAATTTAGTGTTCCTCATCACTCTTAGCATGATAATTTCCTCTCCTGAATTTCGAAGGTTAGGACCCCGCAGATGTTGATGAAGGCAATGACGATGATGATGAGGATGATGTAGGCAGAGGAACCGGCACCTGTGATAATGATGCCACTTCGCCCTTCAAACTTTTGTATGAACACTTGCAATACACCTTTCCTTTCTTTTCTCCCTAGTCATATTCCCTCTTTCGCCTTTCCATTTCAAGTTGTAATTCAATCTCTCTGTTTCTTCTTTCTTCTTCCTTTTCCCACTCTACCTTCCGAAATGTCGCCTGATCTGCACGTTGTTCTTTCCTTTTGTAGGGATGGTTAAATCCCTACCTCTGGTAGTTGAACCACTTGAATTCAAAAGAAACGAGTGCCTTCTTCTCCCTATTTGTGTACTTCCACTCCACACCCTCAAGACACTAGCGGGCAATCTCATGGTTGATGAAGTTAAAGCCTTCCTAGCGTCGTGCTTTGTCAAGCACACACTTCTTGAACTTAATTAGTGTTGGCATATTAGGCCAATTTCTTTGAAAAAGAATGGAATGAAGAAAATGTCTTAAAAAGAGAGAATGAGAAAGGGAAGAGACGTAAGATGCAATTTTATGACTGACTATATTTATAGTCAAAGTGAGGATCTAGCAACTTCCGTGTAATTACTTATCCTCTAAGTGCCCCTTAGCCTTTTACCTTCCATCATAGATTCCATCAAAGTCACAAGAGAAAGTGTTAATCGTCTTATTCTTGATGTCTAAGTGTGCGCATGCTAGTTTTGAGCTTTGTTACCTAAGGGCTAGATTTTATTTGCTAAAGTTGAGCCTTGAGGCGTTTGAACTTATACTCAAACATCTTCTTTGATCCATATTTTTCGCACACTCTGAATTTAGTTGGCCCGCAGACTCTCCACTCAGGAGTAATTGGCACATGTGGAAATTAGTAATGGCGTTCTTGTAATATTCATTTGCTTTGTAATTGAGTTAGTATATAGAGTTTTAGGAGAAAAACAAGTAGAAGAGAAAAGTTAGTAATAGAATAGATTTAGAATTACATTTTTCAYATTTTAGAAATTACATTTTCCATCTTCTTCTTCTTGTTGTTCATAGCTTAGGAGAGAGAAAGCTAGTGTTCTTGGTATTTATTTTGCTCTAGAATCCTCAATACTCACRTATTTCTTGCAAATCTTATATGGTTTCCATTAAATTTTTCGAGGTAAATTCAATTCTTGCATTCGTTTTCAATTTCAATTAAGTTTACTGCATGTGTTTGGTACATTTTGTTTTCTAGGTTTTTATGGGTTTTCTTGTTGCTTTCAATATCGATTTCTGTTGTTGTTAGATTGATTCCCCTATTGTTTGACAGAAATTTGCACTTAGTTTTGCTAAAATTGGTTAAGTTTTGCGCTAGTTCTTGAATACCCTTTTATTGCTTTGTTTTCATTGTTTTCATGGATAATTTCATGCTTTTACTTGTTGCTTTTGTTGATTCAATGCTTTCTAAGATGAGTAGTGATTAGATTACTTGCTTAGYAGTGATAGGGATCCCAACTATAATCTATTAATGCCAAACTGATGAAAACATCTCTTTTCAACCATCTTTGTTATTAAAATTGTGGTTTCTCTATCTTGCTTTCTTTTGGATTTGGCCACCCAAGGCTTTGAGAGAGAGAGTTTGCCTTCTTCAACCTTTACAAGGGATTGGAAGGGTTGTTTAGGGTATTTTTTTAATCACTATTGACTATTTCTTGTGAGAGKTTAAGGGGACCTGGGTTTGAGCAAGTTTTGGGAGTGTTGGATGTTTTGGGAAATGATTCCAACCAATTTTCTAAACTAAGATTACAATTACCCCTAATGTTGAATTGAAATTATTAATTTGATTGGCATAATCATCTATTATATTGTTGGGCAAAACTAGTAATTCCTAAGTGGTTTGTGCATATTTTTAATTTTAAAAAATCCCTTATTTTTTAGTTTCTTGTAGTCTTAGTTTTCCAAACCGAAATTCTAGTTTAATCACGCCCACACATAAGTTGATTGTTTACGCGAGCTGCCACGTAGCCCCTTCCTTGTGGATGCGACCCTAGACATAACCGTTATATCTTGTATAGGTGTTAAGCTACGGTTATACATATATGTTTGATAGCCTACCTCCTCGGTTTAGTTCAACGATCCTTGGGGTGTCCCATCAATTACACTCTCATCCCAAACATCAAGGCTCAAAAAGGCTTGTTGGGAACCAGTAGTCACTTCTTTGGATTCTTCTTCTTCTTAGGCACATATAAATACCACATTGTTCAACGAGGAGATTAATTCTCATAGAGTAGTAATCTGATGCTAGAGCCAGAGGGAATTCCTTTATATTTTCCACCTATCTGAGACAACAACCCACTGAAGTATCCTCAAAAATAACCTAGCACTTATTGTCACAACCCATAATCCGTCAAGTCTTGAGACCTGATAACAAGGGATTCAAACTCTCCACCTGTTATTTGTGCATCCGGTTTGAGAAAGCTACTGCCATCTTTGGACTCACACATGTTAATCAAATCATCATATCGCCAGCGCCAATTGAATTGATCGTGCTTGACCCATTAACAAACAACTACCAATGTTTCTCCTCCAAAACCTAAACACTATTCTCCGAGGGGGGTGGATTTTCTAGGAAATCTTCTAAAGCCTGACCTTTCACAGCCTTCTAAGGGACGTACTTTAGCTCAAACTGAGATAAATGCATACTCTACTTACACAACTTCCCTTTGTTAAAGGGGTGATTCAAAAAGGTGTTTACAACACATCAGTTGGTTTTATAATACTCAATGGAAAAGGCCATGAAATAATGATTGAGCTTAATAGAAGCACCATATAAAACACAAACCCGATTTCTAGCATTGTGTGTATCTAGTTCCAAACCTTCTGCAAAATTCTACTTAGTAGAAGATGCTTATTCATACCCTTGCTCATTTTTCTTAAGTTAACATACTAGCAATTGAACCATTTGATGCTGGAGCTTAATACAATAGCTTTCCATTTTGTTTGGAGGGATTAAAACTGGGGATGATCCAGTTTCCTTTGTACGTTCGCCAGGCGTCACCGGGGGGCCGACTAGTATCGGTCCTCTGCTCACTCAGGGGTACAATTTAAGGCGCGACCTCTTATGTATATGATATAATTAAATTCTTGCTTTTATATTGTGATATACTGTTGTGTTTTACACGATCATATAGAGTCCCCCGAAGCGCGACGCACTCCTTTTAGGAAGCTACCAAACCCGTTTGTAAGCCTTACCTATAGTTGCATAAAGCAAGACGCGAAGGACTCCATGTCTAGTAGTGCACCAAGGTCACGATCTAGCGCGCCTCTACTCAGTTATTGCGAGTTCAATTGTCCGAAAGACAACACAACAGTTCTCCGTTTATACGACCCACGCATAGCAATATCGACTAAACAGGTTGTTTAATAGATTACATGCAAATAGTGTCTATTTTGTTGTGGCATGTGTTGTTAATTCCGTATTTTAGGAGCCTAATTTCGGTGTCCATAGTTATCTTATTAGGCATACAAAAAAAATTGCAGGTTCATTTAAAGCATATTATGGTTGTGAAACAAGCAGACAGCACTCGTACGATGGAATTGTAAAGTTATGCCTTAAGGTTGCTTTTAATTCGAATTGCAAAATCGTTTGTTAATCCAATATTCATGGCAAATACATTGAAAGTAGAATTTTTAAACAAGCAAGCAAAGGATTTAGAATTAAGACGTTGGCCCTCAAACCCTAACCTCGCAACACGATGTCAAGACCAAGGACGATGCTTCGACCCCTTAGGAACCCTCTCCGACACTTTAGAACCCTTAAACCTCCTAAATCTATTGAGAAAAGAGCTTTGAATATGCCTTATGTGTTTAATTCTGATTGAATGTTTGTGACAAAGATGAAAAGAAGAGAGAGAGACGAGAGAGAGGGAGAGAGTCGGACGAGTGAGAGAAGAATCAACACGAATTCCCAAAAAGATTGCTGAAAGTGAATAGATTAACTCACTATTTATAGGCAAGGGTCGAAATCGGCAAAAAACAAGCAAGTTTTTGGGCGTTAGTACGCCCAAAACAGGGCGCAATTGCGCCCAATCTCGGCCTAAGATTATTGGCCCTACTTGCTTGCCTCGAATGCGTGATTGCGATGATATAATATTCGTAATAATAATCATACGTCATACACCGATATATCTCATATATATGCGCGATATTCGAGCATTGTTTTACCCTCGAATAGCGAGAATGTATGAAATAAAATATCGAAATAATAATAATCGTATAAAAATATATGCGTGATACGATCATATGATATTATCCAACTAAGGCAATATTACACGATGTTGCATTTTTGGCTTCCATCGCGCACTGTTCCTCGAGCGACAAATTCCCAGGATGGCACCGCTTTGCTTCTGTTTGGCGATTTATTTAATGAAATTCATTAATATAAACCATAAATCAGAAAAAATTATGGAAAAAACTTTGTAAAATAATCCTAAGTGAAGAAAAATTGTGCTTGTGCTATAAATTTCGTGAATTTTGAAATTTTTTAATTTTCAATTTAATTATCACGCAAAATTAATTAATTTGTTGAAATTTCCGAAAATTGCAAAATATTCTTCCAGAAATATTCAGTAAAATTCTCCGAAAAAAATTCAGAAATTTTTTCTTAAATAAAGTAAAATATTGAAAATTTTTAAATTATTTTTAGAGGTGCTATAGTAACCCTAGAAGAGTGTCCGGTGCAAGGGAATCTGCCCCTTTTTTTAGGGCCTATCAGGGTCCTAGCTCTCTCGATTTAACTTGTGTGTTGCGAGGGGTGTCTTATCATTGGCAGTTTTAGGTTAGGGACAAATGAATGTATGTACAACCTTTAAACTTCTCAAATGCTTGTTGGTGTTCAGCATCTCCTTTGAACTCATCTCCTTTCTGCAGTTTTAACAAAGGAGAGAAAGCTTTAGTTTTCCCTGCTAAGTTGTTAACAAATCTTCGAACCCAATTTATTTGRCCAATAAACCTCTACAACTCTTTTTTTTTCGAGGGGGTTGTCCTGGCCTTCATAAATCTTTTACTTCGTTCAGATCTATTTTGATACAATTTTTATGCACTAGTAAACCGAGGAAATTACTGACTTTAACCCCGAAGGCACTCTTCAATAGTTTCATCTTGAGACTGAACTTTCTCTTTTGCTCAAAAGGATGAACAAGATGCTCTTGATATTCTAATGCACTCCCTAATTTCACCAAAACATCATCTATGTAGATCTCCACGAAGTCCCCCATCATCTCGATCATCGAAGATGAGGTTCATAGCACGGTTGTAAGTTTCTCCTACATTCTTCAATCAAAAGGGCATGGCTACGTACTCATAGAGGCCTACAGACCGAGCAAATGCGGTATTAGAACGATCACCCTCAGCAATTCTGATCTGGTGATAGACTAAAAACTCATCTACAGTGGATACCAATTCATGTCTAGAGGCAGCATCTATAAGCATATCAGCCACTAGCATAGGATGTTGATCTTTAGGCGAGGCACTATTAATGTCCCAATAGTCAATACAAATCCTAATCTTTCCATTTTTCTTGACAACCGAAACAATGTTGGCGATCATTCAGCATACCTTATTGGCTAAATGAATCCAGGCTTCAGGAGATGGCAATCTTATCCTTTATTTTCCGAATCAAATCCGGCCTTATTTCCAACAACGTAGCTAAAAGGCGCGCACATGCGTCGAGGCACCCACACGTGCCTCCCATGGCCACCCGTGCATCAGTACGCGCCAACACACGCGCCTGTAACCTTTCCCTCCAAGTTAAAAGCAAAATGGCGCGTGCGCGCCTCGGGTGGACTACACGAGCCTCCCTGGTCCACTTGCGCCTCCACCCGTGCTTCTTCACACGTTCCTGTAGCCTCTTTCAGAACCAAAAAGGCGCGTACGCGCCTCTTGTGAGCCACATGTGGCACCACCATGCCTAAGTGGAAGCAGGGTCGTTCCTGAGAATTTAGGGGCCCGGGGCGAATTTAAAATATGGGCCCTATAAACTAGTTTTTTTAAAATTTTAAAAATGTTATTATTTTACAATAAAAATATGCATGTATTACTTTACTTAAAATAATAATATCGATTAAAGATAAAAAAATATATACTATGCTTCTTATTATACTTTAAGTATGCAAAGGATTATTGCTATTACGGAGTACAAATATAATATGAAGTGTTTTGAAAAGTCTCGGAAAATTTCAAGACTTTTCAAATTATGATAGGAAAAGGCTTAGGTGTGTCGGTGCATAATAAATTTATTGTGTACCAGATTAGAGTGAGCCTTATTATTAATCACTATATTGATGTAAAGTGAATAATGGATTACTATGTAGACTAAGGGCATGTTTATTTATTCATTTCTTAACCTAATTTTTCTCTCTCATAAATATTCAATGTAGTTCAGTTCAGTTCAGTTTAACTGATTTCAGTTAATGAAAATGGACCCTAAAAGGGTCACTATATTTTGGTGGACAATAAATTTATTGTGCATTTGATGCATACAAGAAGTTTTGATTATAATGTTGTCTTGTCAAATTTTAGAGCCCAAAAAAAAGAATAAACCTTAGAATTAAAGAAACTTTGATATTACATTTGAAAAATGTAAATATGGAAAAAAATTGGAAAAAATTATTCACAATTTATATTAAAAAAAATACGAAGTAAGAATTAAATTTGGAAGAGGAAAATAGAAAGAATAGTACTCCGTGGATGGAGTCTAGGAATTCCATAGAAAAAAAATTCTAAGAATGTGCAATTTTCCAACTAGATCAAATGTTTTTTTAAAAATCAAATAAAATGGAAAAATAGTCAATTGAGGGAATCGAACCCAAGACTCGGTACATCACTCCCTTTGCTTACACGTGACATTACCGCTAAACCAAATTAGTTTCCTTTGTACTAGCTGCATAGAAAAAGTATACATTTATTCTGTACAGAATCAGAAAATGAACGCCAAAATGGTCTATTAATTTATGGGTAGTTTCTCCCCATCGGGCGTGTGGGTCCCGCTCTCTGTAGCGTCCTCTCACTAGGGCCGTGCTGTAGAGGAGAAAGTTTTAGTTAAGTCATGTACATTCGTATCTACTTCGTGGTGATCTGTAACTCTCGAGTTTTGTTGACTTCATGATTGACTCTTTGGATCTAGGTCACAGGTTGGGAATTAGCAATTTAATCTTCTAGAATATTGTAAGCTTTGTATAATTGAGTTGTATAAATAGGTATTTGTTAGAGAGAGAAAAATAAGTTAAGTAGAGAGTAATTTCAATTCTTATTAGTAATACATTAGTTTCAATAAATTTTAGATTTAGAATTAGTTTGTATCATACAAAAATATCTATTTCAATCTTTTCCTTTAGTTCAAGCTTATTTATGCCAGAGAGAACAAAGTTACATATATTCTTGATTATTCTTTGCTTTAACTCATTTTCAATTCTCAACAAATTCTTCACTATAGAATTCTTTTGCAAACTTTGAATTTGAGGCCGTTTGAGTCCAGATTCTCTCGAGATGCTGTTCAGACTGGTAATTGAGAATTCGTGGGAGAATTATGAAATATCTTGAAAATTTTTAATTAAAGAAGGGTTATGTATAAGATTGTATTTTATATTTGTATATGGGAAAGATAATACATGTGTTTTTTCAAGGGAATAGGGCGTAATCACCGTCTATATGCGGAGTGAGCTAAGAAGTTCATGAGTTGATTTGAGAGTTGAAGGTATAGCTTCAACTCACTAGTCAATACATCTGGATGCCTATGCACGTACGCCTCCTGCCAGGACACCACGTGAAAATGATAAATACAGCCTGCTCATGCAATGTGGCCTCCCGCATATGAAAAGACACAATGAATGGGAATTGGATTTCCTAGAAGTGAAACGGAGCTCGGAGAGTGTACAATGGAAATTGCTTTTTTAAGGACGCGAAATGAGGCCTCTGACACCTAGGCACTCTTAGAGCCGCATCCTGGGTTAAGGCGGAATCGCAGCCTAGAGCTCGAAACTCTCACATGTGACAACGTTCAATATGTAAAACAATATATAAATTATTTAGACATTACCGGTAGGATGCGCATCTCCTAAGAGATTTTGGCAACAGGTACCTCTTGCCTGCTCATTGAGTGAAGGTTATTATCGCCGCGCATGGTTAGAGACAACATGTTGGGCGTAGTAGGGGGACAAGATAACGTCGTCATTGCAACTATTAACCCTACTCCTATACTTTCCTCCGATTTTGCAGAAAGACATTAGAGCGGGTGCGTATATTCTACTTTTTCCTACCCCAAGGGTGGGTCCACACCGCAGACATGTTGTGTAACAAGCGCCGTGATCATCTTCTTTGTTCAATGCTTCGTAACGTACGAACGAAAAACTTCATAAAGTTTGAATCTTGATCTTTTAATTGGGATATTAGCATCATGTATAAGAAACAGAGTAAATGTGCATTCTATGTAGTATAATATTTATTGGAGCATCAAATATTGGAAGGTTACCAATGTATAATATATTTTACATCTAGGATTTTAAGAGGTAAAAACAAAATATATGTAACAAACTTGGAAATAAGGAGAGTACAGAAAACCCTATAATAGAGAGGTAGAAAGAATACGCTATTTTGGTACTTTAGAATCTAATTTCTGTAAAAGTAAAACAAGTATTTTTCGAATCTTCTTTCTCTCTTATCCTTGTCACGATATGAAGCAGAAGCAGATAGACTATAGATAGTTTTACTTAGTAATAAGTTACTAATTTTTGCTACTTATTGCAATATTTCTTCTACAGTAACTAAAATACACATTTGTAATACAATTATATCTATTGGAAAACTTTCCAATCTTATTTTCTCGAGAGTAATGTACAATTTTCTTGAATTTCTTTTAGCAATTATTCGCATTTAGTTTACTCATGTTATAGCACAAATTTTTTGAGTATTTTTGATTATAACTAAGTGTTTGATAGAATTTCTTGATATATGTTAATATCAATTATATCTATTTTGTTAGCATTAGAATAAAGTTTTTCCATCCCCTTCTCCTGTGATGATCATTTTTTAGACAATTTAGTTTTGTTCGATTCTTGTTTATGCAATGTTTGTTTGACGCTTAGTCTATCTTGAATCACCCATCTATAACTAAGAATTTTCTTCTTTTGTTTCTATAGAGTATATTATAGTTTACATGTCCAGTCTCGTCTTGTATCTTACTCTTTATTTTGTTCGTCATTTTCATAAGTTGTCGAATGCTACCAGATGCACGTGTCTCACGTTTGCAAGCTGCCAACTTATAATCTATAGTGCACAATAATTGTATTACAAAAATTATAACCTCCCCAAACCATCTTTGTGTCAAATTATGGTTTCTCTATCTTAACATTGTTTGGATAGATTGACATCTCCCACCATAGGCTTTGGGATGTAACTAGTTATTCCCTCTTCAAACATTACATATCTTTCCCTTTTTAACATTATCCTTTCTGCAAGGCATCCCGGAATGAGTTGCTATGGCTGTGGGTTTTAATAACATTGTTTAACAACTATTTCTTGTGAGTGACTGAGGTATCTGAGTCTTAAGAATAGTTTCGTGGAGTTTTAGATGATTTGGAATGTACCAACCAATTGCCCAAACTAAGATCACAATTACCTGCCAATTTATTAATGATAGAGGTTGGGCAAAACTAGTATCTCCTAAGTGTTTTTTGCATATTTGATTCAAAAACCTTGATTTCTATTCACTTGTAGCCTTAGCTTTTCCAAAATAAATTTCATGTTTTAATTCGAACCCCAAATTGGTTGATTAAGCTTGAGCACTCACTTATATCCTCCCGTGGTTCACCTAACTTCCCTTGATACTTGATAAGTTCATCAAGCTTAGGATATAAATCTTGTTTGATAGCCACCACCTAGAAGTCTTGTTCACAATAGGACACCCTTGTAGGAGCATCTAAATCTTGGAGTCGTTGTCAAGAAGGAAGGTGCTTGCAGTTTTTGCAAACCTAATATTGTTTCTTACTTTTTCCTAAAATGCACAAAAAACCACAAAAGACTTTCCAATTTACACCATCTGAATTCTATCAGTTTACATTTAGAGCAATTTTCATTTCATAGTATGCAAAATAGCGAAGCACTTGTTTTTTATCCAGTGATAGAAAGAACTTTGAGAAAGTTCCGACAAGCAAGAAAAATGGGTTATAAGGCTAGTGAAGAGAGAGAGAGAGAGAGCGAATAAGAGTTTGAGAATTTAAGTGAGAGTGAGAAGGAAGTTGAGGAGTTTGAGATTAAGAAGGAAAAAGTTGAAATAATGGCTAGTCATTTGAAGGACTTGGGAACACCCGACTCATACGCAACCATAAAGGCTATTGTCTTACCCAACATTGAAGGGAAATTTTAGATAAAACCCAACCTTATTCAATTGATTGAGTCTAGACKCTTCCATGGACTTAAGATTAAAAACCCACAATTTAAGGGCGGCGCGGTTTGTTTGCAAGCATTAAATTCTTGCTTTTGCATATTGTGAGTATGCCTGGAGTTGTGTGTTTATACTCAAAATAAGTAGAGGAAGTCGCCACCGTACTTCTTTTGTGAAGTTGTGGAACCCGTTCTAAGCCTTGCCTATAATTGCATAAAGCAAGGCGAAGGACTCCATGTCTGGTAGTGCACAGAACGTCTGGATTAGGGGACAAGGGTAAGGGTGAGGTAGTGCACAACACCCCCCC
>SNQN01008944.1:7939-27181 GCA_008642245.1 Bassia scoparia | reverse complement strand
ATGTCATGTTGACTCATATCATATAAGCGGACTATATCAACCAAAAATTTAAGTTGGTGGTTGATGCACATAAATATGTTATAGTTTGATCTTGTGTCATGTTGRCAAGTCARGTCATAGTTTTATACCTTTATACAAGTTGAGGTCTGAGCTCGATAAGTGGYTAAATTGCACAATTAGTGCAAGTAAGGGGTTGTTTCGCRATTTTRGGGCTTTACAATACACTAGTGGCACACGGCGCGCGCAAGCGCGCCGTGTTCCACGCGAAAAATATTGKATGAAAAATATGTCAACTTATATGTACAATTAAGCTAATTCGCTTACAATTATCTTCATTACCTAACTTATAGAGTAATTTCATTACTACCTGTCATAGTTTAGGCTCCGTTTGTTTTGATGGAAAACATTTTCCCGGAAAATGATTTTCATCCCTCTTTTAGTTTTCCTTTGTTTGTTTTGGAAAGAGATGGAAAATCATTTTCCTCAAAATGGAAAATGTCACTTTAGAAAATGAAWATMATTTTTCTTCTGTAGAGAATGAATGCCACAATTTCCTCCTAACTTCTTATTTCTCCCTTATTTATTCTCCATCATTCCTTCATTTCTATTTCATTTTTCATTTCCTTCATGAATTTTCCTCTAATCAAACAAACAAAGGAAAACTTTTTTTAAGTGAATGTTTTCCATTGAAAATGATTTTCCATAAAAATTGTTTTCCTTCCAAACAAACGGAGCCTTAGTTCAAAAGTAAATGAAAAAATACTCACTATCATATAAATATACGAGTTTTGCTTAGACATAAGCAGTACTTGCTTAGACTCAGGCATAACGAAACTTGTGAATAAGTTTCGCTGTTATCTCTAGAAAAACTAAACTTTAAATTTCTTGCACTTAATTTGCATTCTTGTGTCATTCTTATCAATTAATGTCATCCCCCACAACACTATTATATCACTCTATTAATATTAGGCATGCCATCATTCAACTAAACACTTTAAATTAACCATAAACTTTGTACAAACTTTTTTAATGTTTCATCAACGATTCTAATGTCATCAGCAAATCCTTATATAATGTCAACATCCTAATTCTTCGATAGCTCTATGCAGCTGAAAAAAATTCAAATCGACATTGTTGCGCCAAATAAAAAAAAAATTTGTCACACAGAGGAGCCAAAGAATGAACTACATATATATACAAGACTTAAATACCAATCACACTAGTACCTGAGAGATGCAATGACTAAACTAAAAGAGTAAGGCTGTCGTCATTAGCGCATAACACATGTGCTTTAAAAAGAAGCATAAAACTAATGGATCAAATGAAAGGTATATAAATTAAACGTGTAAAAAAGGATTCACACAAAATTTTGGTGTAGATTTTTTTAATACTTAATACAATGTTAATATGATCGCACTATATAACATTTCTTGTTTTATCATCTAATTTTAAATGATAATCATCAAATGAATGTTAAAAAGCTTTCCTTGAATGCCAACTTCGGGAGGAAATATACATGGTTACACCTCCGAGTTTTGTAGTTCAGGCCAGAATGGAAATCCATTAATAAACAATGTATAAGATTGTATATCAATTAGCATTCGGTGATATTTTAATTGCTTTCAATTTTTGCTTTTAATTGTTTACTTACCTAATCACTACAATAGAATCGTTACTTACCTTTTTCTTTCCTTACATGTAACAAGTATAGTTTACTGAATATACATCTATGGAAGCTTATTAATATACATATATTTGCTGGTCTCTTTGTTATCTAATGGTTTACTTCATCTATTCTAATTAGTTGCATTACTGCGTACAATATAATGCACAATACAACAAGAAATAGATTTCGGACGACCGACCGCACGACGATATATTTTCGGTCGGTACTACCGCTAGTGCCGACCGCTTCGGTCGTGAACTTTTAACAGACGACGATCGTCGGTGGTGGCACCGGAACCGTTTTTAATGTGCGGTAAACTCTCAGCTTGCCCACAATACACCCAATTATACGCCACTATTTACGACCGAATATTCGGTCGTTACGGCCGATTTTAAGAATCGTGGGTGATGATACACGAGAAGTCCTCGGTCGTGAAATATATTTTTTTAATAAATAACTTGGCCTGCGCTCTAAGTTTTACTTGTTAGAATCGAGGTAAAAAAATGCACTTTTACGAGAAGTCCGAGTAGCGTTTCATCGGATATATATAGTCAGGCGATGTCATCAAGGTCTGAGTATACACCCGACCGAAATTGAATATCGGTGGTAAAACTGCGAAATTGTCGATAATGCATTTTAAAAACAAAAAAACTCGGCTGCGATGCTTTGCATCGTCAAATTCGTGACATCCTTTATCTTCATTTTGTTTCAAGCCCTCCACATCACAAGTCAACATAACCTCCTCTAAAACAACACTCAAACCATCCTCATCACACCTCACACCTCTACCACCGGACAGGCACGATTGGCGAAGGCGAAGCCGACATACGGCAGCACTCTCCTCTCTTGCTGCCGCCGCAAAGCTCTTATGATCCCGTTCTGCTTGCTCCTCTTCGATGCTCTCCGCTTCTCCGTCGCGTCACAGTTCTTCTCTCTCTTTCTCTTTCTCTTTTTTCCTCGCCGCGCGGGCCCAATCTTGCTCGGAGCCTTTGAGAAAGGGGCGACCCACAACCTGATGAAGCCCAGAGCGCCGCACGATGGCCAACTGTGCCTCGTAGATTAACATGAATTTCGTGAATTCTTTTTTTTGGTTTGATTTGTTTGAAACAATATACGATAATCCTTTCAATTTTTTGTTTAACTTAACAATATGACAGGATTTTGAAGATTACAACTTTACTGTGTATTATTATGATAGATTAGTTCTATCATATTCAACAAAACAACTATCATTCATTAGTTAGTGACTCGTTAATTACTTGTTAAGGGAAATAATTAACTTGTATGATGGGTATGATTGTTGACTATTTGTTACTTTAAAGTGGTTATGTGTTGTTGTGTTACAACTATTCGAGATATATAATTTTATTATGAAAATCGGCTTTATGTAATTTTGAACTGTAAACTCTACACTGAGCATAGTTGACTTTGTAAATTATAGGGCATGTTGGTCGTCATTTTTTTATTGTAGTTTTTATATTCAATGTTTTAGAAAATCGACCTCAAATAAAGTTGTTAAAGTAACAGTATGAGTAGTATAATGCGGCTTGAATAATGTGCAAGTAAACTGTTACTTTATTAAATAAATAGGAGAATAATGCTTAGAAAGAATTAATGAAGGAAAGAAATTCGAATATGTTTGGAATTACCTATAGCATCGAGGTGATGTTCTACTGGGTATGTGTTAACAATTGGATCGGGTGGGTTTCAAAAAAATAAAATAGAGTGTTGGGTAAGAGCATGAAAATAAAATAGAAGGGACAGTAATCTACTTTATTTAAAGATGTTTCACTACTGGATACTCTATCTTTCCTATTAAATTGCAAGGTTTTTTATAATTTTAAGAAAATTAGTTTTAGGGGAGTAACATATAAAAAAAATTTAGAAGTGTGAGTAATAAGACAGTATAAAAGTTTACGAGCCAAATTTAAGATTGTGGGGTGAAGCGTGGGGAAAGGAGGTTTTGTTAAATTTGGCTTTTTTTTTATTGGAATGGAGAGGAGTTTGTAACATGATTATAGGGTAGAGGAGTAGCAGTTATGTGTATGTATTTTAAATTGAATTTAGGTAGGGATTGCACATGAAGCTGGAATATCGGATTATGGTCCGAGAGCTTCGTATACATTACAACAATTCTATTGTGAAAAAGATTAGTGAATAGGTGTATTGCTAATGGTATCATATATGTATTAATGTTTAATTATTGATTAGTGAATTGGTAGTATTTAATTATTGACTATAACTCATTCCATTACAATTACTGCACAACAGGAGATTAAATCATAATTATGATATAAGGAAAAAGGGGAATAGGAGAGAAAGGTTGATTATAATTGGAATTGGCTACGATGTAGAATAGGGATCGCGCTTTGTGAGACTGATTGTGAGAAGTAAGGTGCTTGCCTTAAAGGTAAGTCAATAATGAAAATAGGGAAGAGAAGCGTTTGATGGATGTATATAAGTGAGAGTGTGAAAGGATAAACTGCTTCGAGTGTTCATCGTAGAGAGTGAATGAGTGCTGTTACCTTCGTCAGCAGCCAGCCGCTTTACTCTCAAATGGACTAGGACGATTTTACGGGTGCGGGTGGTAGTTCGGTGTGTGTTATAAGATTGAAGTATTGGATGCTGCCGGACTTAAAGGTACATTTGTAGGAGGTTTTTTGGAGAACTACTATGATGGTTAAGTCACGGGTGAAAGGGTGAGCACAGGGTCCCACTCGTCTCCTACTTCAAACTGAATCCACCGAGAAATGGTTGTCGATGCTTCTGAGAGTGGACATCCCTGATCATTTCTTGAGGAGGAACTCTTTTAGTCGAAGAAGAACAATGGCGGCAGCGAAAAAGTTCTCGAGGTTGCTCAGTTAAGCCAAGAGCGTTGTATGATGGGGAGACATTCGGTTGGAGATGGCTTCTAGAAGTGACAATTTGAAGTCTGAGTATTGCACACAGTGCGTATGATGGTTTTGGGGTTTGTTGAGGTGATGCGCTCCTCCCACAAAACTAAGTGGGTCCTACACACCAAAGAAGGTACTCAGCGGTAGAGCTCCTCTCAAACGATACACTCGCATGCAAGGAGTACTTGTAATGGAAGGACGTGCGTGAATTGGGATAAGTGTCGATCATTGCGGGTCGAATCGGTACAAGAAACTGTCGATGATAGTTTGGTTCCAAGAGTTTGCTGGTGTCTTTCCAATAACACCGCGATTGCAAAGGATTGTTGCCAAGGAAACATGTTGAGTCATGACATGGATACTGAAAACGTCGAGGAAAAGGGAAGCTTGGAAGCACTCGAAAACATTCTTAACGGATTTTGTCGCTCGAATGTTGACTTGTTGTGCACCGTGGTTCTTCCGTTTTTGGGAGTTTGGAAGCAATATCTTGTTGGCCTGTTTCACTACACTTACAAATGTACGGCAATTTGTTTTTTTGCTGAAAAAACTTTTAGTCAATCTTTCTTGCTTAATCTGCAAAAAAATCGAAGAACCATTGGATTCTCATGCAACTTTGATGATGAGCTGAAGCAACTGTGGTTTGATTTGTTAGAAGTTGGGTTGAAAACCTAAAGACAAAACTGGGCTGTTAAGGCCAATTTGCTTTCCGTGCGTCTTAAGTGTCAATATAAGGTTTAAGAAGCATAGTGAGTAAAATGAGACATGTTTAAGCCCTTTAAAACTAGTAATTGGTTTTGATTTGTTAGAAGTTAGGCTCGAAACCCTAAAGACCAAGTAAATGGCCCTATTCGGCAATTTGACTTTCTGGTCTAACGGTGTCCAATATTAGGTCTATAGACATAAGTGGTAAATGAGCATGTATTAAGTTTAAAACTATATGGTTGAATTGTGAGAAGTTGAGGTCCGGAAACCCCTAACGACAAAAAATGGCCTTATTAGGCATTTGACTTTCCTCTGCGCAACGTGTCAAATAGGTTAAGAGCAATGAGTAAAATGGAGACTGTTTAAGCTTTAAAACTAGTAAGGTGCAGAGGTTTGATTTGTTATACTTTTACAGGCTCGAGAACATAAGAAGACGACAAAGTAATAGGGCGCATAGGTAGAATGGCTGACTTCAAAGTGGGTCTACGGTCCAATAAAGAGGTAGAGAAGCGTATAACGTGAATAAAGATAAATAAGACATGGTGTTCAAAGCTTTAAAACATGTAATTGGGTTTGATTGTTTTAGACTTAGGGGGCTAAAAGCCTAAAACGAGCTCAAAAAATGGCGTTGCGCTTCTCGCGTTAACTGTGTCATATATGGTAGGAAGGAAGGTGGAGTAAAATGAAAGTCTTTTTAAACTTAAAAAACTAGTGATTTGGATTGCATCTATTGTTAGAAGTTTGGCCGAACTACCAGTAGGACCAAAATGGGTGGCTCGGCTAATTAACAATATTATTTTTTGTGGGTCGGGTCTTATGGACTTTGATCAAAGATGGGGAGTAAGCGAGGGAGTCCGAGATTTTCTGTATCAGAATGTTTGAACTAACTAACGTATTTGCGCGAATAATTTAATGAGAAGTGTTGATCTCAGGAGTGGATGTACTCTATTGGGAATCCAAAAGGTATTATGTTTGACAACGGAGAGAGCTTGAAAGGGGGAGTTTCAGGGTGGTTATTAGGCAATGTTGTTAGTACAGAATCCTCTCTCTATGTAATGAGGAAGCCTCTGCAGAGTGCGATCCAGGTCGAATCGCCAATCTCCATACTTTCAACTCATTGGGGTCAATGTACTGCCGGAAACGCTGATTGTGTGTTGGGAGGCGCTTTGAATGGAGTGAGAGCCAAGACGCGCGCTTAAAAAAGGGGTGGATCGGTGAAAGTGAAGAGAGAAGGAAAAGGGCAACAGAGATAATATCTCAAAGTGAGGTCGATGGATTGCTAAAAATGGAGGCGGTTTTGGTGGTCGTCTTCCTTTCCGGAGGTCATGAGGAGGGGCAGACGGATGGGTTGAGCGTTTAGCGGTAGCAGTTTTTTCGGATTTCGATCTGTTTGTAGGCGTATTTTTTATAAACAACAGTTACGTTGGATTATTATGTATTTCTAGTTAGGATAGTTTGAATAAATAAAGTTTATTAAATTCGTTTTTTAAATTAATCTAATTATGTGTATTTTTAATATTTCCTTTGATGCAATTTTCTAGAAAAAAAAATAAAAATAAAAAAAGGCAAAAAATTTAATAAAAAAAATAAAAAATAATGATAAAGGTGAGGTTTACGCGTAGGCGTGGGATCCGCCAGGTGGTAAAAATTGCTTATGTAAATAATCCCCACATGAGGGGGAAGGATGTTCCTGACCGCTTGAGGATCGGTCGGTGTAATAACAGTCTAGGGAAGGGTGTTCTAGGCGGGGGATAGAAAAAGAATTACTGGTCGGTTAAAGCATTAACCTAGGCAAAATGGAGGGAAAGGTGATTTACCGGCCGAAGGGTGGTCGGGTATACAGACTGTCCTCATCGGGCGGGGTAAGGACATCACCTTTGCATCCAATGTATGATTAAGGCCGGAAAATTTGTTAGATTTTGGGGTCGGGTAGGAGTGAGTTGTGTAAGGCGTGTCTATGGTCAAGCCGCGAAGGTTACGACACGATTGAAGGATTTTACGACATTGAAGCTTAGATCATCAGCACCGCGCAGTGATAATTGACACGCTGGCTGGCGCGGGCCGGTTTCGGGGGTCGTAAGGTGTTGTACGCCGGAATTGAAATACTTCGGTCGGTGATGGGGTTTGACGTTCATTGCCGCTGCATTAGATGTGAGTATCTCTAGGGTGCGCCAATATCCTCGTGAAGTGTTGAAGCTGAATCCCGCCGCCAGTCACAAAACTAGGCAGTAACCCCGTAATAGAGAGCGATTCTCTTTGAGTTGGAGTTATGAGAGAGTAGATTAAGGCAAGAAAAATAGAGAGTATGGGAAACACGGGGACGGAGGGGCGGGGACAACTCTCACAAATGAAGGATGTGCTGAGTAACTTGGGAAATGATTCGATATGACAAAGTATGCCAATATATGTAGCATGAAAAGTTTACGTCATAAAAGTCAGTTTTAGGTTGTAGCGTATGACGCTGTCATACAATGGATTCTGATGATGGGTTGAAAACCAGAACAAATCCCCAATGTCGGATGACGCGTAAGGGAAAAGCAGAGGCGTTTAGAACGCTTGTCATCGGAGAACCGCTGCTTGCTATACCAAAAGAGAGCCATGGGAATCTATAAAGGTCAAAGATTCATGATTCCGCTACTCAAAGGTTAAAAACAAGTAAAGGAACGGATAAATTTGGAATCATTAGTAGTTAGGCAATACATATTATAACGACTATGAACGGGTACTACTGATTTGAAATCACGTGCGACATTAATCACAGTTCGGTCTTAGCAGTCGGTACACGCCTAGCTGCCATCTTAACATAATGGTAAGTAATCCGCAAAACCTACATCTCTTCAATCCTAGTGATGATGGGATAACAGGCAATACAGAAATACTTCTTTTTTCCAGATCTGTTTGTCGACTGGCACCGTAGATTGGCATCTTACGTTCTGATTGTTATTAATTGCATCACTGTAAAGAATTTTAAATTTTAATATTAATAATTGAATATTGCGAACTTAATCAAATACGCCAAAAATTTTCAAATGGCAGATTTGGATACTGCGATGAAACTATCACTTCTTCAAACGACTAGAATTCAAAAACTAGTCATCTGTTAATAAGAATGAGTCTTGGATCACATTTTCAATATCACGCAGATGAACGAGGATAAAGGACTATGGTTCTGCAAATTCGATGAGTGAGTTAAGAAGTTGGATTTTAGGAAACAGTGTAATGTTGTTTCATATATAAATTTCCAGCCATTACAATCAGAATGAGTTCTGGTATACGCGAGTTGATTAGTGATGTGAAACGTATGGTACTATCTGTCATACAGCCATCGATCCAACAGCGGAGAGATTGATGGAAGCTCGAGATTTTAATTAATGTCATAAGTAGAGCTGGGGACTCGAAGTGTTCCATGGCTTCTTGCAGTGGACATGTAGGTGCAATCACTAAGATTGTTCTTCTATGCAATTTACTTTGAAACGAGCACGAGTGGTAGGATGGCTAGATTAATTCTCAAGCAGAATCAACCACAACACTGTTCAGTGTCTTAATGGGACCTGACAGATGAAACCGCAATTCGGTATATCGGAGGACAAAGGGCGCGGGAATTTTGACGGCGACTAAGTTGGTGTAGGGCATTACAAAATAGGGGCAAATTTACCCAAAAAAGCTGGTCGGAGGTCTCTACAACCGCTGCGCGCAACACGACAATCCCCGCACAAACGGTCTTGTAGTGGGCCCTGCTGCTTAGTCTGCGGTTACGCGAAGCCGTCTCACATTATCAAAAGATTACGCGCAACTCTGGGATTCAACTGTGGTAATTGGTACAAACGGGAAAAGCACGCAGCTTTTAAGTTTTCCTCTACGTTTGCTTTTGTCTGTATGCCCCAGAAATGCAGTTAGCGTGCTTAACATCGAGCTCCTGTCTACAACCCTCCCGAAGCAGTAAGGCAAATGGCATATCCCAACTGGCACGCGAATCACAATGACTACCAGATCAACACACATTGTTCAATACACAAATAACAAACTGTTGATATCCAACTTCCTTTTACGTTTGTACAATAGTCCAAAATTGAGAAATTAAATCCAATTAAAAGCAATAGGTCAAAATCTTATATCAACAATTTTATATAAACTCACGAATAAATAATCTTGAAAAAAAACACGAATAAGATTCATTCCAAAAATACCATCTGGACAGACGCAACAGATCAAAATGCCATCAGACACATTGGAAGTCAATAAATGCATCACGACCTTTAGACTTCTGCACAATTTAATCAACTACTGATTATATGAATTTGGAACTATGTAATCTAAACAAAAGACCAATTGCATACTCATAATCCCAGCAGAAATGACTTGGCAACTCTGAGGTATCCCCCCAAAAAAGAGATAAATTATGCTTGAACCCTGTACTTTAATGACTTTAGCTTGGCAGGAAGAAAAAATTTTTTAAGTCATGTTTCCATTGAAATTGTTTTCATATGAAATGATTTCCATCAAAATTGTTTTCCTTCAAACAGCGAAGCCTAAATTCAAAAGGAAAAACCATAAACATGTTGAGATGTATATATTATGCTATAAACTATAAGCCTCATGGGAATCAAGAATGAATAAACCATGAACATATCGAGATGTATAAGCATCTCTACAATCCAAAAGGCTACAGAGTCTCATAAAACAAGTTACCTCCACCAGCCCACACCAATAGATATTCAGAAAGCTTGAAACATGATGTTCACTTGTTCAGCTTCAAACCATTTCTTGACAACTTGTGCTTATTAAWATGCCAAAAGAATCTACAAGAAATTCACAAAGACTTTAGAAATTAAGAGAGCAACACGCATAGATGCATAGCGTTATCAAAAGAAGCAGGCTCATCTACTCATATATGCATCATGAGCAAGAGTCACCGGTTCTGAAAACAATTTGAGAGCTGCTTAAACCCTAAGGAGAAATGCATTTCAACTTTTTTTTATTGTTGTTTCTTAAGAGTAATAATAAGATCGGTTTTAAATATTTATGAGCATAATTTGTATTGTACTTAATTTGGTCAGTAAAAAGCAATCTAAGACATGAGCTTATGAATAAGACCCTCGCCAATCCCTCTATGTTAGAGACATACATAATATATGTTTAACTAAGTGGATTTTTTATTATGAAATTTTTTAACCATAGCAACAAGTAAGCTTGAATTAGAGCATATGCAGTCAAGCATATATATGTATCTTAGAAAGAAATTGTGTTCTGCTTAACCACCTAAATTTAATTTGATAAACAATCTTTTTTCATGTGTAGGATTCGCAATTAGAAGATTACGTGTGGGATGAGGATTTAAAGATCCTAAAACTAATTTATATTACTTGTTTAGCGTGGAATGTCCCCACRTACATCAATTGAACAAGGCTTTKTAGCTTTTTAAGTAATGAAAACCTKGTTACCGAACACTTATTRATCRTAATGACAATCAACTTCYGCAGTATAATAACTACACTTTTTAAGTTAATTCACACARGTTAAAATTCCTCTCTATATTGCTATTTTGCTAACATGTCAAATGGAGGTCACTACAAGTTCCTATTTCCTACTCTTCTCTCCATGCCTTCTAGTGCACCGTTTAAACTATTTTTGAGCTGCTATTTTTCAAGTCTTACTTTGAATGGAATTTTAGGCAGAAAACTTATTTTTCAATCCCAAAAGAACTTTGTGGTTTTGGACCAATATAMACCCATAAATATGTAATCAAAYAGCTTAATTAGACGAAACAAAAAAGTAAGTGTGTATACCCATAAAACCAAATCGAAGGTGTCGGGAGTTCCAGATCGATGAGTATATGGTTCACGACCACAAATGAGTTCTAAGAACGATTTCAACGCTATTAGATATTCATATTCTAGAGAACTGAAGATTAGAATAGTTTTCATAGATAACACATATATTTAATTACGAACTAAAACAATTATTTCAAATATCTCATCTTGAGATTGGCCCAAGCTTTAGAACTTATAGGGTCCAATAGATCGAGCCGTGCACTTTCATGTATTATATGGGTTGGATCTGACGATTATATTACTTGCTTGAGAGAGGCCCACTTCGAAGACTTTCATTTTCTGGACCGCATCAAGACAATATGCTGCATCCTACTACTACACTGTATTACTTCTTCTGCAAGCAAAGCAGTTGCAACCCTGTTCGCACAGATATAGAGCTACTGTGAATCAGTATGATTTTACAGTAAAGATAAAGTAAGTTATTATAGGTCACCTTTCAATGCAAGAATGGGGAACTTTGTCTTATAGTTGACTATAAACCTGCTCATCATTGATTCCCATATGTTAATAGATTAATTCCTATGGTGTATCGTCGGTGTCTCTCTCTAGATGCTCGCATAGACAAAGAAGCGGTATATGCCGTAATCGACTCATAAACCGCCGTGAAGAATCAATTCAGACCCAACTATAATAACCACAAACCGAGGCACATATCAGACTTCTGAACATCATAAGTATCATCAAACACATGCATACCAAAAAAATCAATAATGTCTGAATATTTGAAAAAAGAACGGACCTGCCAAACAGACTACATAACTTTCGTCAATTCGTATCACTTCATCTTGTGCATTGTACTTTATTGTTCTCCTTCTCATGCTACACAATCTTTTCTCATTTCTTCTCAAGATACCTTAAGGATTCCTAAACGAATAGCTGTGTTCTTCCACTTTCGAGTCTATGTTGTCATTGCATTCTTGTCGTTACTTATACAATTTCAATCATTTTACTATTAGAACATTCCAATACTTTTCAATTTAGGGGACGAGTTGTTTTGACTTTTGTGTTGCATTTCAAATGTTCATGATATGTAAGCAAGATTCAGTAATTCAAACCAATACAAAGGTTGAGTTCACATCTAGCGGGAGGGCTCATATCTAAGTAATAAGATTTTTCTTCCGCATGATTATAGATAAAATAATGCTGGTTACATTTTAGCATATAATACAGTAATATAACTAGTGAGCACCATAACAATATATAATAATTACGTAATTTTTCATGATCCTCAACCTGGTTATAATATGATTAATACATCAAACGGTTTCAAAAGGCCAACGCAACACTTTCAGCATTTATTCATTTATCATTACAGTGAACCCCACACCACCACACAGCAGCGAATCAAATCGAAACCTAAATGATAAATGGTTCAATATTATCAATTAGAGAGAATTAGACTTAATTTTAACCCAAATCGAAACCCCTATGAATGGTTTGTAGTTCCTTATTGAAGGCGAATTTATGATAGACCTTATCAATTTTTAACCCATCCTAAAACCCAATATCGAAACCTCGAAACACACGAATAAGTTTCTTCAATTAAACACGAACACTACTGCAAATCTCAACACCCAACCTAACCTAGTATCCCCTTCCCACTTGGACTGGCTACGCCAAGCTTCAACCTAGCAAATACGACCCACGAGATCAAAAAAGCTAAGTCGAACCACTCACCAACTTCATTACCTCGTCAAGCAAAGATAATAAAACTATACCTCATAGTATTACCAGCCCCGCCAGCTCATAATTCCGATTGCATATCCATCTTAGAATCATGGTGGGTTGCTGTGTGCAGCACAAATAAGAAAAAACCGCCAGAAGAATCTAATCGAAGAAGAGTGAAGATGACGCACCACAACGAAAAGAGGTAGAGAAAAGTCGAAGGATTGAGGAGTGGATACAATTGCAAAGCCAAGAAGTTAAATTATGGTTGGAGACGAGGGAAGCTATGAGCATAGGTTGCGTGGATTGAAAGATGTAGTAAGGAGGAAAAGATTTGGTGATGCACAAAATTCAAAATAATGGTATATTCGGACTAAATTTTGTCTATAGAGGGGATCTACCGTAATTAAATTTGGATCACAACTAAAGACTCCTACATTATGTGTGTCTGGGGTAACTTGGTTTTGATAATGTTTACTTTAAGAAGATTTAAATTCACAGTAGTTATTTTTGGGAGATAAAATTGAACTTTCGTAGTTTTGTGTTTAACTATTATTAGTTGACAATCAATATTTTAAATTGAAGTTGAACCAATTGTGATGTTGTATTGTTAAATCATTAAACCTTGATACCCTCGCGAGACAAAAGTTGAACCAATTGTGATGTTGTATTGTTATATATCCAAACCCAAAGAAAATTATTTTGGRCCTAAAAATCGAACTTTGACACTTAAATAARGACACTTTTAGCATTTTAAATCGAACTTAGTCCAATTACACRTTGCGCTWTAAAATCACCGATGTTGTGAGTTATTCGAGACAAAATTCGATGTCTGATAAAATGATAATAAATCCTACATAGACAATTGGGCTAATAGTAGTTAGACAATTGGGCTAATAGTAGTTGGACCTCCTTGGGCCTAGGCCCTAATCATCAATTACTTGAAACTCAACATGCAAAAATTGATTTTGGCGCTTGAAATCGAAAATATTTGCGGCAAAAATTTTAAAACTCATTWCCAAAAAACCTAAATTACTGTTTTAGCGGTGAAATGTTCATGAAATTCCCAAATTCAAACAAAAATGGCGCCACAATCCCTAATTACTTAAATTCAACCCTTTCTCTTCCCCAAATTCACTTCTCCTTCTTCAGTTTTCTCACTGCACTCATCATCTCTCTCTCTCTCTCTCTCTCTCTCTCTCTCAATTACTCAAACCCTAATTTTTATTCTTCGTTTTTCAACTGAGATCGGAAAAACACTGTAATGGAGGTGAAAACTGTAACCCCAGATGCAATTTCGAAGATTATAGCAAACCCATCTCCTGATTCTTCCGCTGATCTTCCGGAACTTGTTGTTCAAGTTATTGATTTGAAGCCTGTTGGAAATCGTTTCATGTTCGTTTCTTTCTCCTCTTTTCAGATCTTTAATTTGTTTTTATTTTGGTTTCGTTTTGGYGTTTTTGCTGTGTTTAGTCGTTGTTTGTGTTGATTTTCCTCCAGTTGTTCAATTAGGGTTTGTAAATTTTGTGTTTCTAACATTGCGTTTGAAGTGTAGTTGAATTTCAAGATCTATACACTTATATGCTACAGTATTTCGTTTCAACTTATAAGTTGCTTGTTCCTTGTGATATGATTTGGTGTTATTCAATTTTGTTCATCGAGTGGTTGATTTTGGTTTTGTTGCTCTTTAACTGATTGCTTGATTGAAATGACATGTCCTAAATCAGCCAATGTGCTCATTATCTGGTGTTAGGGTTTCGAGTTAAAATTGCTTTAATTTTCTCATGATTTTAAGCATAAGATGATTGGTTTTTGTGTGTTCACAATCTGGTTTGGGTTTCAAATTTAACGTCTCTAATTTCTCATGATTCTTGACTAAGCTTAAGGTGATTAATTTCTGTGTTTGTTCAATTTGATTTAGGTTTCTTGCAAGTGAGGCAAACAAAAGCTTAAGGGATTCTGCAATCAAGCTCAGAATATGATCTCTCTGGTCCATTCAGATCTGAGTCTATTCGGATTCTGATTAACACTCAATGACATCCCGAACAAACTGAAAGTAAACCCCTAACAACAAATGACATTTGCCATCTTTTGACATTCAATACTATAGTTTGATTCATAAATCTTATTTGTTGTTAGGTATCTGTATAACAAAATGTGAGTCTGTTTCGCCTGCACTCGAGGCGGAGATTAAGGCGAGGTGAAAATGAAGTCGACAGGAAACTGAGGTTAAGAAAAATGATCAACATGGAAACTGAGGTTAAGAAAGAAGATTCTGGTATTGCGTTAAAGCCTAAGCAGGAAATTGTTACTAATCAGCTGCTCAGATCATGAGTGAGCAAAGAGGAAAGTAAGTGATCACACAATTTCAACACAAAAGTTTGTATAATTGAGTTTTAATCACTAAAGTTGTTCTTTGTGAATTGTGATGTTTTGTTTAATACTAGTAGCTATGATGTTTCTCTAGATATGGTTGTGGTTAAGTAAGCTTGTTACAATGAAAGCCGAACAGTTTTCGTTGTTCATATTATATGAGTTAGTTTAAAGGTTGGTCTTTTTGTTATTGTCAATTAAGTATGTTGTTCTGTGTTGCAGTGCGGCACCTGCTGCTAGATGTCTCTGATCGAAGAGTTTACTCTCTAGCTTCCTTGAATCTTACCAAGGGAATTGGACCATTAAGGTTCGGTTACAAGCAAGGGGCCATTGCGAAGCTTCAGGAATGCGAGAGGAGAGGGGTTTGTCTTCAATGTTGAACTGACTGATGAAGATGTAAGTAAACTAAGATGTGCTCATACTTCTATGTTAATTAAAAATGGATTAGTTATTCATATGGATTTCTATGAATGCAGGTACTCAAATTCAAGCAACTATGTTCAACGATGCTGCGAAGAATTCTATGTACTTTCCAAGTAGGAAGTTTACTACATATCAAAGGGAACTCTTAAAGTTGCTAATAAGAGGTTAAAACTGTTCAGAATGACTATGAGATGACACAAAATGATTATTCTATTGTTGAGGAAGCCAGTGATGAAGGAGTATACATCCCTGAAACAGTATCAACTTTGTTCCAATTGATCAGTTGGGTTTCATGTTAATTGCACAAGTGTTGTAGGTAGGAAAATTGCATTTTGTGGAATAGTAATTGCAAGTTGCAACTAAGTGTTTATCATAACAATTGCTTCTTTTGCTTTATATATTGCAGATGTTATTGGGTGTTCAGAATGTGTCTCCGACAATGAGTATTAGGAGGAATAAACAATGATATGATTCCAAAGCGTGATATAACTATTGCTGATGATCGTAAGTGCTCAACATATCGGTTATCGTTGTGACAATATTGACAGTTCTTGTTTTTCTGAATCAATATGTGGCTCATTGCAGGAAGAAGACTGTTGTAGTATCACTGTGGAATGATCACGCCACTACACTTGGACAAGAGCTGCTCGATATGGCTGATAAATCTCCTGTTGTTGCCATCAAGTCTGTAAAGTTGGTGATTTTCAGGTATGTATACAATGCATAGCAAGAAACATGGAAAACATAGGTTTCAATAAACTAAGTAAAGCTAATGTTTTTCTGTTCTCTTGATTACAGTGTATCGTTGTCAGCAATAAGCAAAAGTGTAGTAAAAATAAATCCTGATCTACCTGAAACAAAAGTTGAGGTCTTGGTATGATTCTGAGGTAGAGAGCCTCTTTGGCTTCTGTCGGCGCGGTAGAGCCCTTCTCCAACAGTGGAGTGTCGGTCGATCTGTATGTATCAGAGTTTCCATTTCACATATCACAAACACCATCTTATGGCGAAGAAAGGTATTGGAGTGACCATAACATCAAATATTTATGGAAATACTGAATAACTGATTTCAGACCTTGTTCATGAGATGTGGAGCTCATTTTTTGTTTTGTGGGCAGCCTGCTTTCTTCAACATAAAGCATACAAAGCCTGATTAAGCCTGATCAACATTGTGGTATCGGGCATGCAAAGACTTGCAACAAAAAGGTTACAGATGCTATTGGTTCTGGATATTGGTGTGAAGGAGCCAGAAAAATGAAAGAAGAATGCAAATTAAGGTCAGAATATGATACAATTGATCATTGACATCTATTTTCTTTTGCTATCCAGGTGAAGCTTAACTATTAAATTTGGCTTTGCAGATACATTATGAATGCGAAGTTTCAGACCCAAGCGGTGAAGCATGGGTCTCAATATCAACGAGCAAGCTGAGAGAATCATTGGGGTGCCCTGCTGAGGAGCTCGACAAGTTAAACAGGTATCATCTATGTTTCTATTACTCATTGTAATTCCACATGTGAACATGTGTATAGAATTATATATACATGAAGTATATGTGGAAAATTGAACTGACTATGGTGTTTTTCATACATTTTAGGAGGGAGGATAGAATTCCTTCCTAAACGAAGCTAAAGAGGCAACCTCGGTACCTTATACCTTTCGTGTAAGCGTTGCACCAACTGAGTACATGAACGAGAAGAGACAAAGGATAACAGTAAAAGTTGTTGCTCCGCTTGATTATGTAGCTGAGACACGATATCTGCTGGGCGATATATCTAAAATGAAAGCTTCTCAGTAAATCCTTGTCGAAAACTTAGCAATAGTTTATGGGGGTATCTATGATCTCGGGGATAGGTTAGATGTTTTTGTGAATCGATGAAACAAGGTTATYGTGTTTATTGTAATATATGCACTGCTAAATTAGCCTCAACTAATCTGTTTTTTCAACCTTTTGTGGTAGTTAATAGATTTCTAGTACTCTGTATGTCATCTCTGGCAATACAACGAGCAGTTGTGTACGAGCTGTATGATTAATGTGAACTGTGAATGGAGTAACTTTGCTAGCTTATTTTGACATGGTGAATAATATACAATCGTCGTTTTTAATTCAAGGGATTATTTGGATTACCTCTGTTTATTGACAGTCCTGAATTGTTATGATCGTTTTTGTTGTGTTTTTTCAAGTGTAAGTTAAGATTCACATTATTCTCCGAAATTCCCAATAAGTTAGCCAGGACAAACCTAAATCCATACTAGAGTAATCTAGCAAACCAGCAAAACATTAAAGGAAACATTACAACAAATAACAAACACATTGATATATGTCACTGAGAAGAACTACAGAACAATACAGCATCAGGAAATAAGAATGTGTTGAATTCAGCATCAGGAAATAAGAATGTGTTGAATTCAGCATCAGGAAATAAGAATGTGTTGAATTCAGCATTTGATGATCAAAACTTATTCGGAAACAAAGTTAATCAATCAATTAAAGCCTCAATCCTAATACGAGTAGTGGGCGTATCTATTCCCTTTTCCAGGGTCAAATTCATGTATAAAAGGAATTCATGAGGCAAACAAGGTTTTTTTTAAAAAAAAAGAATAAAAAGAGAAATCGCCCACCGTGGGGCTCGAACCCACGACCACAAGGTTAAGAGCCTTGCGCTCTACCAACTGAGCTAGACGGGCTTTTGAACAATGTTCTCTAACTAAATATTTTAACAAATTTAATGTTGACAGTAATGATAAACATATCAGACATGCCTTAGGAAGTTTTTTTTGACATGTCTTAGGAAGTTAGGAGTTAGGATTTGGATAACTTCAACGCTCACTTATGAAGTAATTTTTTGAATTTTTTTTTGGATCAACTCATTTTGATCAAACATATACCAATTTAGTAATTTGCAACAAGAATTCAATTTTCACTATTATGACTAGCCCTTGTGGTTGTGGGTTAGAGTAAATTCATTTTATTAAAAATATTCTGATCCAAGTAAAAAGTTTATAACCCTTACCCATTAATTAAGCGTTTATCATTGTGAAGTTGCCTATAATTGATCTTTAGCCATCTAACGATTTTCCTTCCCGTTCCAAAAGAGGGGGGATCAATTTTCAAAATTATAACCCTTAGCCATGTCATCATTAAACTCCCTATTTGTAAAATGGTTGAATCATGATTTTATTTGTAAAACGTCATTATTGCAAGTGGAATAACAAAAGCAATAATGCAAGCTAATAATAAATTAAGTGGTCCTTTATCAATATCTCAAAATAGGAATTCTACCCCATTAAATCAGGGGGGATTGTAATGTGGGCTGAAATTAGAAACCCCCCGAAAACTAGTGTGCGTGGAAATTAACCTGCTAGCAATAGCATGCACTACACGTCKACACTAAAATGCTCTGTGCGTGGAAATTGATTTGATGATGATGAATATCTTMTTTCTACTAAATGCTCATCACTTTCTCTTTCAATTAACATTGCAAATTAAAGGCCATTGAAGAGTGTTGATTTTACTACGCAACGATCGAAATGGCGGCCGAGAGATGTCATGGATGTTSTATCACAGAAAATTACAAGTCTTGGAGTGAGCTTTCAGCAACAAACCACCACTTCTACAAGATTATGCTTCATGGTTTAGAGTCCCGTTTGGTAAGTTTATAACTAGTCTATAAAAACACACCCCTAAATGCTT
>SNQN01008943.1:1225-18297 GCA_008642245.1 Bassia scoparia | reverse complement strand
CTTTTGGTTGAGATGGTCCACTAACAAATTTAATACTCACTCCCATTATCATCAATGCACAACAAATTGTTTAACTATGAAATTGAGCAAATAATTTGACGCTCTAAAATTGAACTATGAATTATTCCAGAGTGTGTTCCACATGTTTGTTTGCTACAAATTTTCATGTAGGTTTATCTTGGCCCGAGAATAATGGACTATCACTTCCCCGCTATCATTCTTTAATTTATAGGTTTATCTTGCTACAAATTTTCATGTAGGTTTATATGTTGGGGCCTATGACGCCTATCATGTTGAAAAAAAAATTAGACGCAATAAAAAATTTGTAAGAGGCGTGATAGGTGTTGTTTTGGACAGTACTAGTACTAGTGTTATAGTAAGGCAAAGATATTGATCGAAGTCGTATATCACTATTCTCTCAAACAATTCAAAGAACAAATCGAAGAAATATGAAAATTTAAACCCCTGATATGAATCAAAGGTGGAATTAGATTGAATACTCGAAACCTAGAATGTATGGATACTTCATTTTGATGGAGTATCCTGTATCGATACCGATACGATATTGATACAGGYTACGATYCGCTTCTTAGTGTATTCAATATGTTGTCTTGAGTCATACAAATTTCCTAAATATTTATTTACTATTTATTAAGTGAGTTGTTCGTCTTTATTAAACTAGTCTTAATCATGGAAGATGATATTGAATGAAAATGTAAAAATAGCTAAAAAAAATAGATTCTACTATTTTCAAAAATTGCAATAAATATAAAATAGTCAAAGATTTTCAAGGAAAAAAAAATGATCTCACATGTAATTTTGGTGGAAAATTTTTTGTTTAGAATATGACATGTGTCAAATCCTGTCAATGATGACATCATTAGAGACTTGTTTTAGCATTTAGTTATACTTCGTAGCTAGATTGAATAATTTCTTGTCAAATCACTATTTCTTTGCTGAATTATTAACTTTTATATTATTATCCTGTCAAATAGTTAGACTTGTTTTAGCATTTAATTTCTTTGCTGAATTATTAACTTTTATATTACATGTTATGAAATTCTCTATTTTTGATATAGCTCGGGTCATTAGACGGATGAGCCATTACGTCAATCCTCGTATAAAAACCAACATATCACTGTAATAAAAATAAACATTAAAATAATCATGATACAAATCACTAAAAACACTAATARTTTGTATTTTTGATCTGGACAGTTGTTCATGTTAACAAATAAAGATAGAAAATATAATTTAGATTAATTAGACTACAAATTTTTTTTAATTTAAAAAAAACTTCCAAATTATTTAATTGGCTATNGCTGGCAGCGTGTCCTCCCATTCTGCTACTCCTTCGTCTTCAAATGGTCCAGTATTCACAGCCGACCAATGGAAGGCTATCACGGGATTTTTTTGGTAATACTCATATACCGGACAATCGCTTGAGTGGTAAGTTTGATAATACTTTTTGGATCATTGATACAGGTGCAAACTATCATGCTACTGGAGAAAAATCATGGCTCTTTGACATTAAACATATACAGTGTCCTTTGGGATTGCCTAATGGTGATACTGTTGTTGCTTCCATGGAGGGTTCGGTTTATTTATCGGACACGATCACTCTCCATCATGTTCTTTATGTTCCTGACTTACACTACTACTGCAATTTAATTTCTGTTTCACAGCTTAATGATAATTTATAGTCAATTGTCACATTTAAGTCTGATATGTGTTTGATACAGGACCAAATGAAGGCGGTGATTGGAACGAGAGTTAGACAGGATGGACTATACTATTTTAGCAAACCGGCGGTGGTGTCTACAATTGCAACAACTTCTAATGTCGAGTTATGGCATAGGCGATTGGGACATCCTTCCGAGCACGTGATTAAGTTGCTTCCTCATGTTTGTGGGTCTAGGAGTATTTTGAATAAAGGCTGTGAAGTATGTTTTCGTTCTAAACATCCTAGGGACAAGTTTCCCATAAGTAAAAATAATTGTTCAAGAATTTTTGAGAAAATACATTGTGACTTGTGGGGTCCTTATAGACATGAGTCATCGTGTGGTGCTCGTTATTTTTTTACRATTGTGGATGATTTTTCGAGGGCTGTAWGGATTTATATATTTATTGATTGATAAAATGGAAGTTTTTCCGATGTTTATGGCCTTTGTAGCTATGGTTGATCGCCAATTTAGTCTAACTATTAAAATTGTGCAAGTGATAATGGCACTGAATTTAAATGTTTGCTTGATTATTTTCGTGCTAATGGAATTATTTTTCAAACCTCTTGTGTTGGTACACCACAYCAAAACGGGAYGGTTGAGCGAAAACAAAAACATATTTTGAGTGTGGGGAGAGCTTTGCGTTTTCAAGCCTAATTACCAATTTCTTTTTGGGGAGAGTGTGTTCTTACCGCGACACATTTGATTAACCGTACTCCTACTCCTCTTCTTAATAATAAAACCCCTTTTGAGGTCCTTTTTACTAAGTCACCCGAGTATGACGCTATTCGTACCTTTGGATGTCTTTGTTTTGCTCATAATAAAAAAAACGAAGGGTGATAAGTTTGCTAGTAAAAGTAGAAAATGTGTGTTTGTGGGATATCCGTTTGGGCAAAAGGGTTGGCGGTTGTATGATTTGTATACAAAAGAATTTTTCGTTTCTCGAGACGTTAAATTTTTTGAAGATGTGAATATTGAGCCTGGGGTGGATTTTTTGGGCGACGTACATGAGGATTTTGCGGATTTTGGTGTATGTGATGACAGTTGTGATGTTGAGGTACACGATTCTGCTCCTGGGGGTGTTGATCCGACCCGTGAGCATGGCAGCCACGAGCATGAGCATGCGGACTCTGCCCAGCCCATAGGTGCTGCCACTGACACCACGGCAGAAGCTGCCACTGATAGCGAGCAACAACAGCCTTCTGTGGTTGTTGCTGCTGGTGATGATCCGCATCGGCTTGACGAGAATATGGGTCGTGGGTTTCGTATGAAGTATCCTTCTGTTAAACTTCGTGATCATGTTACTAATGTTGTCTWTACTAATAGTCCATCTCCGGCTCCGGTTTCTGATCACCCTTCAGGTACTTCGTATCCTCTTGCACATTATATACATTGTGATAATTTTTCTGTGAATTATCGTAAGTTTGTTGCAGTTGTAGTCAGTCATACTGATCCAAAATCATTTAAGGAAGCCATGAAATATGNTTGATTGATAAAATGGAAGTTTTTCCGATGTTTATGGCCTTTGTAGCTATGGTTGATCGTCAATTTAGTCTAACTATTAAAATTGTGCAAGTGATAATGGCACTGAATTTAAATGTTTGCTTGATTATTTTCGTGCTAATGGAATTATTTTTCAAACCTCTTGTGTTGGTACACCACAACAAAACGGGAGGGTTGAGCGAAAACAAAAACATATTTTGAGTGTGGGGAGAGCTTTGCGTTTTCAAGCCTAATTACCAATTTCTTTTTGGGGAGAGTGTGTTCTTACCGCGACACATTTGATTAACCGTACTCCTACTCCTCTTCTTAATAATAAAACCCCTTTTGAGGTCCTTTTTACTAAGTCACCCGAGTATGACGCTATTCGTACCTTTGGATGTCTTTGTTTTGCTCATAATAAAAAAAACGAAGGGTGATAAGTTTGCTAGTAAAAGTAGAAAATGTGTGTTTGTGGGATATCCGTTTGGGCAAAAGGGTTGGCGGTTGTATGATTTGTATACAAAAGAATTTTTCGTTTCTCGAGACGTTAAATTTTTTGAAGATGTGAATATTGAGCCTGGGGTGGATTTTTTGGGCGACGTACATGAGGATTTTGCGGATTTTGGTGTATGTGATGACAGTTGTGATGTTGAGGTACACGATTCTGCTCCTGGGGGTGTTGATCCGACCCGTGAGCATGGCAGCCACGAGCATGAGCATGCGGACTCTGCCCAGCCCATAGGTGCTGCCACTGACACCACGGCAGAAGCTGCCACTGATAGCGAGCAACAACAGCCTTCTGTGGTTGTTGCTGCTGGTGATGATCCGCATCGGCTTGACGAGAATATGGGTCGTGGGTTTCGTATGAAGTATCCTTCTGTTAAACTTCGTGATCATGTTACTAATGTTGTCTWTACTAATAGTCCATCTCCGGCTCCGGTTTCTGATCACCCTTCAGGTACTTCGTATCCTCTTGCACATTATATACATTGTGATAATTTTTCTGTGAATTATCGTAAGTTTGTTGCAGTTGTAGTCAGTCATACTGATCCAAAATCATTTAAGGAAGCCATGAAATATGATGGTTTGCAACAGTCAATGAAGGAGGAAATTCAAGCACTTGAGAACAATGACACATGGACCTTGGAGCCCCTTCCTCCCGGTAAACGGGCTCTTGGTAGTTAGTGGGTTTATAGGACAAAGTTTTTGTCCAATGGTGAGATCGAACGTTTGAAGTCCAGATTGGTTGTGCATGGGAATCATCAGCAAGCAGGTGTTGATTACACTGAAACATTTGCTCCAGTTGCTAAAATGACTATTGTTCGGACTTTTTTGGCAATTACAGCTTCTAAGAACTGGGAACTCCACCAYATGGATGTGCATAATGCCTTCTTGCATGGTGATCTTGATGAAGAAGTTTACGTGAAGTTGCCTCCCGGGTTTGAGAATTCTGATCCCACTTTGGTTTGTAGATTGCGCAAGTCTCTGTATGGCTTGAAACAGGCTCCCGGATGTTGGTTTGCGAAGCTCGTTACCACTTTGAAAGGGTATGGCTTTCTTCAATCTTATTCGGATTATTCTTTATTTACATTTACTAAGCCAGGCATACAGATTAATGTCTTGGTTTATGTTGATGATCTTATTATATCRGGGAATGATTCCGCTGTGCCATGTACTTTCAAGTCTTATCTTAGCAATTGTTTCAAAATGAAGGGCTTGGGTCCTTTGAAATATTTTCTAGGGATAGAGGTTAGAAGTTCTGCAGGTCTATTTTGGTGTCAAAGAAAATATACTCTGGATATTATTTCTGAAGCAAGGTTGTTAGGTGCTAAGCCAAGTGGCTTTCCTATTGAGCAGAATCATAAGCTTGGCTTAGCTTGTGGTGAGTTGTTTAACGATCCAGAATCTTATCGTCGGCTTGTTGGTCGTTTGATATATCTTGCTGTTACTCGTCCAGATTTGGCATATTRTGTTCATATCTTATCTCAGGTCATGRAGGAGCCTAGAACTGAGCATTGGGAGGCGGCTTTAAGAGTTGTCCATTATCTGAAAGGGACACCGAGACAAGGCATTCTTTTGAGTGCTGCGTGTGATCTGACTCTGCAGGGTTGGTGTGACTTTGACTGAGCGGCATGTCCACTTACTCGTCGCTCCATCACAGGTTGGCTTGTGTTTCTTGGTCATTCTCCTGTGTCTTGGAAGACCAAGAAACAACCTACAGTATCGCAGTCCTCGGCTGAGGTCGAATACAGGTCTATGGCCGCTGTCACTTGTGAGTTGAAGTGGTTAAAAGGTCTGTTGTTGAGTTTAGGTGTGAATCATCCAAAATCGATTAAATTGTTCTGTGATAGCCAGTCGGCCTTACATATCGCGAAGAACCCGGTTTTTCATGAGCGAACAAAGCATATAGAAGTTGACTGTCATTTTGTTCGAGATGCCATTAATGAAGGTCTGATTTGTCCATCTCATGTTTTTACGTCTTCTCAGTTGGCGGACATCTTCACTAAGGGCCTTAGCTTGGTAAACTGCAGTTTGATAATTTACTCTCCAAGTTGGGCATTCATGATCCTCATGCTCCAACTTGAGGGGGGTGTTARGGGAATTATTGGGCTTATTTGGGAAATATCTTGGGAGAATATTTTGTATAGCATATAATCTATTATTTCCGTATTTTCCTTGCTTTTAGGGGTTGTAACATATATATATCGTTGGATGATTAATAACAAATCAAGTCATTCACTGCTAATTTCTCACTTTGTTTATGATGCGTGCATGCATAAATGAAAATCAAGAAGTATGAAAAGAAAACATCAGTACAATAATATGAAACCCTAAAATCTTATGTGAGTAATAAAAGTTTGTTGACACTAATTAAAATCTTAAAAATATGCGAAGATAAAGGGATGTAAGCTAAAGATTAGAGGAAATCGTCTTTTCAAAACCCTAATCTAATTAAGATTCGAGGTGTTTGTATTGTAGAATACAGCTCGGTGAAATGGTATTGTTTAGGATTATTTTTTCAATGGATTTCTTGGGAGTGATGACATGATGTAGAAAAAAAAATTAAGATTTTGGGTTGGTCAAAGTTTTAGAAAAAAATCAATACAATACAATAAAATAATATAAAAAAAATAAAATCGCAAAATAAAAGTTATGTTTTTTGAGACCACAAAAATCTATATTTTGTTTGGGTGTTCAGAGTGTTGGAAGTTATGGGAAGAGTGGTGGACTTGTGAATTTTTTTTCTTTATATTCCTTGATACATGAAATACATCACCATTTGGGTATTTATAGGCTCACCCATACAACATCTAGATTTTTCTATTACATACAAATATCCTAAATTTTTTCTAATCTAACTAGATTTTTCCATACATTTCTAAAATATCTAGACTAGATAATTTCTCATGCTAATACAAGATTTTTCTAGATAATTACCATACATTAGATTTTCACATCATCTGATCTACCTAGAATTTTCTAGATTAACTCTCAACACTCCCCCTTAATCTTGAAAATTCTTGTACTTCAAAAAATATCTTTCCGTTGACGCCCTTGTCATCAACAATCTCGAGCTTGAACGTGTTTTGTGTTGGTGCCCATGTCACCATTTGTCTCCAATTTCCTTCTTCAACTTACTTCTTGTTGATCTTCATTTTGTTGGTACCCTTGTTACCAACTTGCTCCCCCTAATTATAACTTTCTCAATTTTCTTTTCATATTTTCTTCTTTTATTGGTTTAGGGATTAGAAATTTGANACTAATTAAAATCTTAAAAATATGCGAAGATAAAGGGATGTAAGCTAAAGATTAGAGGAAATCGTCTTTTCAAAACCCTAATCTAATTAAGATTCGAGGTGTTTGTATTGTAGAATACAGCTCGGTGAAATGGTATTGTTTAGGATTATTTTTTCAATGGATTTCTTGGGAGTGATGACATGATGTAGAAAAAAAAATTAAGATTTTGGGTTGGTCAAAGTTTTAGAAAAAAATCAATACAATACAATAAAATAATATAAAAAAAATAAAATCGCAAAATAAAAGTTATGTTTTTTGAGACCACAAAAATCTATATTTTGTTTGGGTGTTCAGAGTGTTGGAAGTTATGGGAAGAGTGGTGGACTTGTGAATTTTTTTTCTTTATATTCCTTGATACATGAAATACATCACCATTTGGGTATTTATAGGCTCACCCATACAACATCTAGATTTTTCTATTACATACAAATATCCTAAATTTTTTCTAATCTAACTAGATTTTTCCATACATTTCTAAAATATCTAGACTAGATAATTTCTCATGCTAATACAAGATTTTTCTAGATAATTACCATACATTAGATTTTCACATCATCTGATCTACCTAGAATTTTCTAGATTAACTCTCAACACTCCCCCTTAATCTTGAAAATTCTTGTACTTCAAAAAATATCTTTCCGTTGACGCCCTTGTCATCAACAATCTCGAGCTTGAACGTGTTTTGTGTTGGTGCCCATGTCACCATTTGTCTCCAATTTCCTTCTTCAACTTACTTCTTGTTGATCTTCATTTTGTTGGTACCCTTGTTACCAACTTGCTCCCCCTAATTATAACTTTCTCAATTTTCTTTTCATATTTTCTTCTTTTATTGGTTTAGGGATTAGAAATTTGAKGGATTGGAATTTATGTTTCATGGCTAAAACTTGGATGAAAAATAATGACCGAGCCAAACAAATTATGGGTTAGAATTCTAACAGATAAGTACATTAAAACATCTAATTTCCTGGATTGTATCCCAATTTCAAATTCTTCTCCTTTATGGAGAGACATTTTAAAAGGAAGGAACATAATTAAACAAGMAGTCATTATAGGAATAGGAAGTGGTTGTGATACTTCTTTATGGTTTCATCATTGGGTGGGTGATGGTCCACTTTATATGTCCATTAGAAGTGATGTTCCTGATTCTATAGCTGGATGGAGGGTTAGTCACATTATTTGCAATGGAAAATAGTGTATTGATGATATATATTAGGTATCTTCTTACAACTAATTCTATTAATCAAATTCTAGCCACCCCCTTAGCTTCTGACTGTTCTACTGCTGATTTCATAAGATGGGCTCCAACTGAAAAATGATCTTTTACAATCAAATCTGCCTACAACCTAAGAAACAATACTAATTCAATCCATATCCCTAATCAACATCTAATTAACTGGAAAAAATTATGGAAAATAAAAGCACCAAGAAAATATATTATGTTAATGTYGAATATTTTTCATTCAATTCTTCCAGTTGGCACAAACCTTGCTATGAAAATTCAAAACTTTGACAGTACTTGTGTGAGATGTGCCAATGATAATGAAACACATATACATCTCTTTAGGGATTGTTCATCCAGTATGGTTCTATGGTCAATGGTTTTTGAAAAGATTTTACCAAAAAAAAAATTGGATTTCACACTTTTCCATTCCAATGATTTTAATGTTTGGGTTAATTACATAATGACTCTTAATGACACTACAAGAATTTCGTGTAAGCAATGTAAGCAACAGACAAATATTACAAACAATCGACCGAAACGAACACTAGGTCAAAGGTATTTAACACGACCGACAGCGCACCAAACAGATGTCGGTGTATTTAACAAAAACAACAAACACACAAAAAACCGACCGACCAATTAACGATCCACCGGTAATACGAACCGAATTTAAATCGCGTCAGGTAGGAGCCTATAATGATCTACTACAACCAATACGTTATCTAAATGAAAAAAAACAAACATTCAACATACCAAACGAACCCGAATATTGAATCACGGTCAGTCAAAGCCACAGCCGGTGATCGTCTTTGGCAATTTACCCCCCCTGTGATTTTCTTCTTTTCTAAACAAAAACGAAAACAAATACAAATTTCCGGACCGAACATATTCAAACCATCGAGTCACCACACACCCCAACCGGTAAGGTTATTTTTTAAATAAAAACAAACACTATAATTTATTATCCCTTTCCTTCTCTCTCTTCTTTGTAGAACACTCTTCTTTCCCGTTTACACTCCTACTCACTCACTCTTACTCTCCTTTCAACCCTCCCCACTCTTCAAACTGCCTCTATAGGCGCCACCATAATAAGACTCCCTTCGCGTTAGTTAATGGCATGTCCTCAAACAAAATCGTTGAACATATGCATATGCTGAATACGACTTAAATGAGTCCAACGTTGTCAAGCCTGCCATCGCCATACGGATCAAGTATCCCGAATAAGCTAAACAAAACCCAACATGTCAGATATCACGTAAGGTAGGTTGCTAAATGCGACCTTCCAATACAGCTTGATTGTTAAGCAATGCTTTTCATCATAGGTACTGGCAGGCCAAACTAATTTATATCGCAACTCACACCCTCAGGCTTTGCTTGATTCCTCCATACCCCATGCAAGCCACCACTAATCATCAAACATGATGTCTTCTCAAGAAAATTCCTTTCACATCGCTCCATAGGTTCAAACAAGCTCCTTCGTGCCTGGTACTCAATGTTTTGACTACATATCTCCTTTCTATTTGGCTTTTATGAGTAGCAAAGTGCTGACTGCATCATCACACCCTCTTAAATCTACACGACAAACAAAACATCACAACCAACAAACCATGATGACCATGGGCCTTATCTCTATATTATATGTCTGATGAATCTATCTTCACTTTTCCTCTTCCGATGCAATGCGCCATCGTGCTACATTATATAATAACCATGCTTGCTCCAGATCCTTGCAGTCTTCTCTGCCTGCCATCTCTGAGCCCGTCCCATCCTATCTTCCTCCTCACTCCTCTCTCTGTGGCTATTCTCTGCCCTCTCGCACAAGGTATCTTCTCCTTTTTCTCAGTTCAAAGAAATAATGCTCAAGCCCTTTATGGATCGTATTTGCCAACTATAGTCCATTGACTAATTAACCTCCTATGCTACATCCACGTCTGACACTAACATCAATTACGTCACTGCTTTTGATGCGAAACCTCCATACTCGTTGCATCCCTACCACACCACCTATCTCGAAACACCTTGCCTGACGTCTACCCAACAACCCCCTGCGTTAACTAGATCACGAACAACACTAAAAAATTCTCACCCAAAAGAAGTAATCGTAAATGAAAAAACCAATACGCAGTTCGCAAAATTGTTTTGACACTATACGCACACGAAGATGCTTTGACACTCACAAAGATTGGAAAATACAGATCAGAGCGTCCAATAATACTCGACACATATTGAGCCAAAAGACACCCATAAAAAGATGGTGGCGCAAAAACAACCATTTTACTTTATAATTTATTTTAATTATTTTCTTTTTTAGGTTTATCTTTTTATTTATATAGGATCTCATCTCTTAATAAGCAATAAAAATTTCATTCACAATTAGAGTGAATCTCCATAAATATTCCACCTTTTTACATCACACTCCTCTACACCTTTTTTTGAGTCACCTCACAGTATTTTTAGATCTATATCTCTTCCTAGACAATCTCCTCCTATACCATCTCTCTTCCTCCAATGATTATATTTAAGAATTATAATCCACTACTAGAAAATACAAAAAAAATACCAAACATCACACCAAAAAACATAATAGCACACCACCAATAACGCTCCTCTAAGAACACATAATAGAACTCCCTCGCCTATGGAGCAAGCAGAGTGCTCTAAGGCAAAAAAACACACTGCGTCGACCACATTCCAAAAGGCAACAATCAACGAAATAAAATCGGAGGAATCAAACCAATTATTTCCAGAATTATTAGAACAAAGCAATCTATCTACCGGTAAGAGGCTTGACCGTATAAATTACGACAAGCCCCTGACGTCTATTAACAGCAGCCCACCAATGCGTATATACGCAACGAGCTCCTCCTGCCGTATATACGCAAGGCCAGTCTGCAACGAAATATATAACGCAGCTCTACCTAACGTAATCATCCGCCCGGTTTATTCCCTACAATTATATTCTCCCCTACATCCATGCCATAATTAAAATTACGTAGACAATAGCCATTGCTCCATTCCGACCACATACACAGTCTATTCTCTCTCTCTTCCTCCCTAACTATGCGTTATTCTATCTCTCTCGTCAACACTCTAAAATACATTCTTCTTGAGTTCTAGCATCGATTATGTTCGATTCAACAAGCAATAAAAGGTTTATTTCTGAGATTCTCGCCACTAACATACTCTTTTCTCAATCATAAATAATAAACTCATTACGAGTTTCGATTCTCAAATTAACAACCACCTGTAGAAAAATCACTATTATTGTCCATATAAATATGTAGGCATTGTCCAAGTAACGTTCTTCATGCTTTTTACATCTCGCCTTCTCCGTCCTCTTTTGTACTACTATCATTGTCACAATCATAATATATACAAACATATATCAGAATAACTCAACGATTTTCAACTATCCTCACTGCATATACACTTCAAAGGCGAGAAGGATTACAATTCAGACTCCAGTTATTTATTATTACATGAACTCAACATTGTATTTGATATTGATACTGCCTAAATATAGCGATATCACGCTAGAAAGATTCGTTTCGTCGTTTTTTATTACAACATAAATTTGTATCTTGTTCTCGCGCACTAATGGAAAGTAGACTTGGTTGTATACATAAATATTTTGACAAGTATACTCCCCATAAATACTTCGCATTTGTACTTTGTTGTAATCACATTCTGCAAATATACTATTTTGACAATTAAACACAGAACCGAAAAATAATAATAAATAGCAGTAATTCACACAACAATTAAAACAAGTAACGATATTATGAGAGAAAACAACAACCAGAGTATAATATTAGGCACCGTAAGTCACATTTAGAAATTAACCGCCCCCAAAAAGTGTCACAAGTTCTGACGGTTAGGTGTCATCTTGCTAGCATATAGAAACCACGATTTACGTCCTCCGATAATCTTTAAGGAGTTAGTAACGCTCTCTCACGAGTTATAGGCTAAAATGTACAAGCTTAATTGTACACACTAAACTACCAGTACCGAATCAAGAAATGGAATTTCAATAAGAGAACACAGAGATAAAGAACAAAACCGGCCAGCTCTATGGGCGGGCGCGAATATGAGACGATTCTTAAGACTCCCACACTGTATTCGCTACCTCCGTCCAGAAAACCCACGGAACTGGTTATTTGGGAATTAGACGCTGGAGACACAATATAGATTATTCCGCGAAAAAACCACGGGTTACACCAATCGGCAGTCCAACGATGAAATAACCATTCTATAAGGCACCAACCAACCCACCCCGATAACAAAACCACAAAAACCAGGTGCCGCAAACGAATCCACCTTACTCAGAAGCCACATACCCCCAACCACTTCACGTAGCGGAGTTCGATGGCTCAAACCACACGACAGAGCACCTAATACCCAATGATACTAGTACAAAGCAGCAGGCGCAGCTATAACAGAGAACGGGCGCGGCCCTGTCCTACAGTGGAAATATCTCACTTATGTACACCACACCTCCGCCTGCCAGAACACTCTATATCTTCTCTCCTCAGCAGATTTGGCCTCTTCATGCATGATCCTCGGGAGACCCCACATGCATTCCCTTATAATGTAATCTGGCGCTATCACAATATAAGGGTACTTTGGATCTTGGTATGCTTCTTACGCATCCTTCTATTGGTTACATAGATTGATTACACTAATGACTGATTAGAACGTAGAACATATGATACACTCAGACCTCATACACTTCATCTCTGCATATCTCGCTCGTTTTTCTTGGGTGAACCACGACTTTCATTCATATACTTGGCCTAATCTACGACAGAACTAACGATCTACATATCACTATCACATCTGTCACTGAAGGGACAACCATGATGCCTCAACCGGATAAGTATGCCCCATGCGATAATGCAAGACAACAGTTGGCTTCGCAATCAACATTCAGTACTCATACTTGAGCACAATTCACTTGTCCACTCACAGAACAGCATCGAGTTGTTGAACCACCTACCCGATGCAACCAATGATCAAAGTGTTGAACATATATATCACATATAAGTATATGGAATATCCAACGATCATGGAACCACAACACATTGAACATGGAATATCACTTTTTGTTCAGTGAGAAGGTCGATCTTGGCCATGTTCGAGTTTCCTTCATGTGACAATTCTGCTTATCACGTATGAGACCTCTCATAAAGGACCACATACTACTGCGAATCCATTGCTATTATAGATTATTATCGGAAACAAGATCTCGAACCGTAACGTATTTCTGCATCACACTCACCGCACCTAGCGGCGCAACGGTGATGATAGAATACAAATCAAATACTCGTACAAGTATTTTATTAGATATATAATATTGATATGCAATAACATGATCTTACCCTGCAAATACGATATGTTGCTAAACCCTAACTAAGTATATTAAAAAACTTATAATATAACTAATAAAAACAAATAATACTCACTAGTATATAATAATATAATATAATCAACACACACTAATAAATATATACACCTACATAAAATAAAAAATTAAATCTAATATAAATATATAGAGTCAGATCCAGTTGAAATACCACATGTTCATTTGAACACCAGTAATGGAAAAACAAAATACACAGTAGCAGGATACACACTTTTACTAAGACCAAAGATAATAAAAAGCAGTAAAGCACCTAAACACTAAGACTATTCCCGTAAACAATACTAATTGAAGACTCTTACCAACTGACCACGGAAACCGTACAAGATTGAACCCATTTAAATCTTCAAATAGTTACCACACGATTGAAGATGATAACAAAGTACTATACATAACACTTAAATCACGATGACGCGACCACTCCATCGTACAAAATCATCAACAGGTCAAACGATTAAAAGCTCTCTTCTTAGTTCCCTCTCCCCTCTAAACGATATTCGTGCTTATCACATGGATCCTTCTCATCTATACCATAGCACCCCTACTACATACTCAATACACATACTAATACTCACACTCCCTATACTAACTACTATCATATCATCACTCAATTCACCTCACCTACTATATCCTACCATACTGTATTCCCTATCATATGCTAACTTACTCACTTAATCTCTCTCACTTGCCAAATTAAGTAGATAGCCTCCTCAAAGGGCCATAGGTTTACTTAAAATCTTACACACAAATATTTACGCCTCTATCGATTACTCAACATCGAATTATATTACATTAAATCAAACTAATCTCCGTTAATTGTTTGAACCATACAGACACCCGAACCACGACACACAGCACCCACCACCACACCCCACCATCCCCACCACCAAACACGGTACAGCCATCCGAACCCTTCTGTTCCCCATTCCATAAGGAATATCTCCACGCGTGAAAACAAACAAAAAACGATTATTTAAACAACAATCTTTTCCAACTTCTTACCCTTCATCGCGAGAGAAATTCACGCACCTAAATAACATAACCTCTAGTTTAATCGCACAGATCCATTTCGATACCCATCAATACTTTTTAAAATCCAACTCATACCATTATGAGTTAGTGACCTAATTACAAAACATAACCACTATTGTTATTACCGTTAACACTTTGAGGCGCGCCGATTATTTGCTTTACTAGAAGTTAGAATTGTAATATCCTAATTGAAATATAAAAAACCAATCTACTCCCTCACCACTCTCCATATCATCAGATTTACAATTACGTATTTATCGGAAAAACTATCAATTTCCTTCCCTCTGCTTTACCAGCCTCTTGCTGCCAAATATTCCAAGTTCAATACTTATAAGCTATACTTCTTTTCAACCCTCAAGCCAATTGAAAAACCTAATTGTGGTTATTGTTAGTTTATTGATTTTTTAATTCATTTTTCTTGTCGAAATTTTATTTTTGATCATTTTTGTCTGTATAGTGTGAAAAATTCGTTTTTGAATTTTTTGTTCGAATATTGAATTCAATTAAGGAATGATCCTTCAATGATAATAATATTTGAATTCAAATAGTTGAGCATAAGATAGTTGTCTCGTGATTAATGAATACATAGCCCGATAAATTCTGTTTCTCCTAAAATTAATATGTTATTTTTGTATACACTATTAATTATTGCAGAATTTTAATATTTCATCGTCCAAAAAACACAAGTTCAACTATTACTAAGCAGTAATGGAATTTAGAGTTCTTATTGGCGATCTATTCACGGTGTTTTTCTGTTTTTTAATCACCCAATACAAACAGAACAGTGATTAGTTGTATTGTTGCTCTATGCTTATCATTGTCGAAACAACAACAAAAAAATGCAGCAATGGCCAACCCAAACAAACACAAACACAAAACCAAACACTAGACGACATTGCGAAGCTACCGGACAACAAACACTCTGCAGAACATTACCTTTGACCAGTGACACTGTTGGAACTCGAGCACACATTAGAGAAACTTGAGAAAACAAAGAGGCCAATAGAAAACTCCAGACAAAGAACACTAGATGAAAGAACAGAACTGAGCAATCTGACTACTATAATATGTCCAAACAGTGACCAACGCAAGAGAGTATAACCAAATTAACTATTTCAGGGAATTAGATTTATAAGCATTCAAATGCTAAACAGAACTTGAACGACAAAACACACAATTAGTTTCCAACTTGTTATATAATTAGGCACTATCTCACAATGTATGAGTTGCGCATTTAAAACAATAATTTGATTGGTATCAAAATGGACTTAGGCGCAAACATCCACACACAGTCAGCGTAACTAAAATGGATTGCCCTTAAGATTTTCAACCAAACTCAGCTGATATAACAGCATATTAATTGGCCTGAGAAACTGCAAACAACCCCAGTTACACAAATTAAACGTTTTCAATTATTTGGTATTTCTGGCCCGAACACCAACAACAATAGCAGTTTTTGTTCTTTCTTTTTTCTCTTTTCTACTAAATATATTGATTGAGAGCTGAGAATTGTAGAGAATTTCACGAAGAGTTAGTTTAATTGTTTCCATTGATACTCACACTAAACTTTGACGAGATTCTCAAGCGTTTCAACCCAGATCTTCTTGAAGCACATGACGTCAGCTATTACAAGTAGACCTGAGATAGTCTGAAATCAACTTCTAAGTTCTTCGCTTTATAGATTTTCCCTTTATTCATAATTATATAAGCCATTCAAATTTGAATTTCAGCTTGATTTGAGAAAATTTCAAGTTAAATCTCTTCCTCGTGTCATCGTTACTCTGTACAACATAAATTGTTGCCTTGTCAATTTATGCTCAAAGTTGTGTTTTCTGTATTGAACTTCAACTAGGAATTGTTGTCATTTTTATTTTTTATTTTATTTTGCCGTGGAATTGTGTTTATTCAAATTCCGCAATTAAATTTTGTATTAATCTAATTTCAGCTCAATTTTTAGCATCCGGACTAGTCACTTCAGAATTTTGCCCTAGAATTAATAAAAGAGTTTTTGCACTCTTAGGCACCATGCGCCAGTTTACCGAACCATTAAGTACCGTAAATTATTAAAGCTATGTTTCATTACACTTAGCTTAATTGAATGGTACCATTTTGTTTACAAAAAGAAATACTTCTAACAATACAGTAGTCTAGCCGTAACTACTAACAGTTAGAACACTGCCTCATGCAGGCGCACGAACCTCCAAATAGGATATTTTTCCACTAATTAGATCGAGACTGCGCAGAAAACCAAAACTTGGCATGACTAACCCCTAATCAAAACGATCCTCGGCAGCGATGTACTCCTGTTAATTTAGATCTTGTACCTTTCAATTAATTAATTTGTTGTTGTGCACAAAATTTCATAATACATAGTGCTTGGAATAGAAGAGTTGTTCAA
>SNQN01008941.1:5011-27198 GCA_008642245.1 Bassia scoparia | reverse complement strand
GAATAGACTTGCATTACACATATAGCCATTACAAACACTTCATAAGCATCATTGTACATTGAGTCTAAATACATCATCATGCTTATGCATCCTGCACAAACACATTACATRGCACATTGCACCACCTCTACACGAGGCTAGGGCCCATCTTACATGCAGTTGCCTACACACCCCTATACAGCATTCATCGCTATACGCGATTTTTGCTATACACAACTGTTCCACATACACACTCTTTCAGGTTTTGGAATTTTCTCTCACACCAAAAATTCTGCATACACATCTTTTTCGGGTTTTGGAATTTACTCCCGCAATAGAAATTCCGCATACACACATTCTCTCGGGTTTTGGAATTTTCTCCCGCACCAGAAATTCCACATACACATCTTTTCGGGTTTTGGAATTTACTCCCGCACCAGAAATTCTGCATACGCACATTCACTCGGGTTTTGGAATTTTCTCCCGCACCAGAAATTCTGCATACACATCCTTTCGGGTTTTGGAATTTACTCCCGCACCAGTTCCGCATACGCACATTCACTCGGTTTTTGGAATTTTCTACCGCACTAGAAATTCCGTATARACATCCTCTCGGGTTTTAGAATTTGRTCTCGCACCACAAATTCCGCTTACGCACATTCACTCGAGTTTTGGAATCTTCTCCCGCGCCAGAAGTTCCACAGACGCACATGCTCTRGGGTTTTYGAATTTTCTCCCGCACCAGAAATTCCARAGTAACACATCCTTTCGGGTTTTGGAATTCTCTCCCGCACTAGAAATTCCGACGCAAGCAAATCATTCCAAGGATACATGCACATCTGACCGCACGGGACACGGTTACAGGTAAAACTAACCGTTGTTTTGCAGGTACCGGCGAAAAAAGGGCAACTCAGGGTCGCAGAACATCTTGAGTTGCTCTCCGTCCCAAATCGAATACTTTGACTTTCGTTTTACGAGACTTTCTTCTCTCCACACTCAGTCAAAATGGGGGCTTTTGTAGACACCCAAATGTGTCTCCCCAAATGAGTAACTGATGATGAAACATACCACGTTTTGTGATCGATTTGATTCTGAAAGGCGCAGCTGAACTCGTAAAAAAAGCTCGAAATATGTGAAGTCATGCTCGAAATCATGAGGCAATGGTCAAATAAGAAGCAAAAGTATATTTCTTTTATTTCGTTTATTTAATTTCTATCTTTAGAATTTTCTATATAGTTTAGGATTTTTAGAAAATATTATATTGGTGATCTTCATTGTATTCTTCTCATTTTTTGAGTTCACCAGTATTTTTAGATTATTTTCCATTTTCTATAATTTCTATGAATGTTTACATATTTACAAAAATCAAAATACACAAAAAATACATAAAAATTAGAAAATACTTCAAAAATACCAAATACTCGGATATGTTCTAGAACCACCCTAGACCTTATTTCTTGCGAAAGGGGTGTTCTAGGTTTCATCCAATCCGAGAAGAATCAAGAAGTATCGGATTTTATTGGTAGAAATAATCCAGCGTATAATACGCTCTAGAAAGCTATATATGCTCCTTCGGCGTTATATACGCTCTGTGAGCGTATATACGCTCTGTGGGTGTATATACGCTCGTCTTTGAGCTATACCGCTCTTGTGAGTCGTTATACGCTCGTTATGTGTATTACGTCGTTTGTTCTCCGTTGCATATAATACTCTCCTTTCCTCACTTCGACGTAGACTTCATACGTCAAGCTTATACACTTTGCGTATCTTCTTACTCTCTCATTCATACTCTCTTTTCTACTATCAATACATACTTAGATGACGAGTTCTTATGTCCTTTCATAGTCATCGACGAGCAGATTAAGGTATAATCTGAGATAACTCACCCAAAACATCCATTTTCGCTTTCTTCTAACTTGATTATAATTATTACGAGTCTCAATTTCAACGAATAAAATGTAGAAACCCACTTTACTCGCTTCATGTAAATATGTAGGATATTAATCAAATTTTGTTGTTTCATATTATTAACTTTATTATTCTTCTTATTTTATCGTCTCATTAAATTGCTTGTCATGTATAACGTCTTCTTTGCATTTTATATAGCATCTTTAACGAGGCACTTTTATTTTAAACTACGATATTTGATTGCAGCACAAGGTAGGATGAACATATAGTAGTATTGTATATATTTGTGTCTCACTTGTGTATTTTGCAAAATAAAGACGGAAAATTAGTGAATCACAATAAAGTTAGATTAATTATGGACAAACCGGGTTCTAGGCACGTATTATTTGATTAATATCAAGTGTTCAGATTCGTAGGCTACGTAGTGAATTTTGTACAATAATAAACTCACTTTTTAGTAGTAACTATAGATTAGACGCGAATAGGCTTCAAATTGCTAAGTTGCGTGCATCCAATAATCGTGTTTGAATGGAATTACAATGAGGCCGAGTAGAGGCTGCTACATGTGGGCGGGATTGGGGTCAAAGATTCGATACGTACCATGTCCTCGACACACGAACTGGTTACGTGGATCAGATGTGGGCCATTGTTTTGGCACAACGTTTCGGGCGTCTGTGATTAACTTTATAGGCACGATGGCGATCCCTTACTTGACAACACTCCCCAACGACTCACGTGCGGGTTCTATGGCTAAAAGCCCACAACTATACTACACATCGATGTAGGCCAAGCCCCCGAGGGGTAGGCCCACGTCTCATCGGTGAATTAACTTATCCGGTCTCTTACAAATGGTTATTTTTCCCAACTTTGTGGTAGTGAGAATTGAGCGTTGGCCTCAAACTACTCGCAACACCTACAACCCTTGCAACCTTGAACCTTGTAAACCCTAAATCTATTGCAAAAGCCTTGAATATGCTTTTGTGTTTGATTGACGTTTTGAAGTGTTGAAAGTGATTGAGTGTGTTTGTAGAGAGAGTGAGAGACTTATACGAGTGAGATAGAGATATGCTCATCCAAGAACTTGTGAAATGAATAGAAAAGCTCCCTATTTATAGGCAAGGGTCGAAATCAGCCAAAATAGGGAATTTTGTGGCGTTATTAGCCAAAACTGGGAGCAATTGCGCCTAGCATCGATCTAGATTTATGCGATTTTTGCTTGCTCGAATAGTGTGATTGCGATCGTGATAATATCGATATAATCGTACGTGATTTAATGGATATTATTTTATAATTAATGCGATTGCGTCGGATATTATTGTGATATTCGAGATTGTTTTACCTCGAATAGCGAGATTGTAATGAAATAATATCGTAATAATCGTATAAAATATATAGGTGATTTTATACGATATAGTTGATATTATTGCGATTATGTCGGATTATTGCATGCTCGAGATTTCAGCTTCCTCGGGATGTGTGTCTTGAGGCGAAAATCTCGGGATGGCCCGCTTTGCTCGTATTGCGTTTTTGCTTAACAAATTCATAAATATTAAACCATAAATCGCAAAATTATGGAAAAAATATGTAAAAATTCCTTGTGAACAATAGGGTGCTATGCTAAAATTTTGTGAATTTTGGAGTTGTGTTCATAATTTAATTAATTATCGCAAAATTAATTATATTGTTGAAAATTTCGAAAATTGCTAAAAACACTTGTAAAAATTCAGAAAAATTCTAGGCAAATGTTTCAAAATAAGTTAAAATTATTTGAAAATTAAAACATATTTTTTGAGGTGCTAAATACCTGGAATATGTGCCTGGTGTAAGGGAATCTGCCATTTTTAAGGTCTGTCAGGGTCCTAGCTCTCTCGATTTGACTTCAGTGTTGCGTCCGATGTCTTATCATTGGCCATTTTGGGATAGGGACAAATGTATGTATCTACAGTATGTGAATTTCTTCTCTTTTTATTAATTCTAATTGAGACTCAAGTATTGTATTGGTCAAGATTAATAATAATAAGAAGATAATGATTTAGGTGAAGTAGTCTCAGAAACTGTACCTAGATTCGCACGAAAACGACTCTGAAAGATGACAATGGATTCACGAATTTTAGGGTTTGAAGAATGATTTTTTGCTTTGTGAGTAGAGTGTGTAGAATGATGTGTTTAAGAGGGTTTTTGGCTCGTAAGTAAGCCGAGAGATTAGTTAATGCTGCGAACGAGTACCCAAAGGTTGTATTTATAGGKGTAGGGCGTAAACAGGGAAAACAAAGGAGCATATATACGCTCCTTACCAGCGTATATACGCTGGCACCATGTGGACATCCACGTAAGCAATTTATATATGTTGGTTATTAGCGCGTATACGCTTCTTTGATTTCCCTGTTTCGCTAAAAAATCTTCAGGAATTTTCAAAAAATTGTTTTCTTAGCCTAGAATCCGGGAATATTCTAGAATTCGGCTATCTTGGAGAAGAAGATTATTCCACTAGAATGTTTTGTATTATTCCCGAATTTTCRAGATTTCTTTTATAATTTCAAAAATTATTTAAATTTTGAATAATCATTTTATAAATCGCTATAAATATTATAAAAATAAAATCAAAATACTTGCGAACTCAGAAAAATGACAAGAATTAGATAAAAGTTACTCTAAAAAATCTTATTAATGAACCTAAATATAAAWAGTTACTCTAAAATCCTATTACTAAAGATGGGGGGCCTAAATATAGAAAATAATTAAAAGAACTAAAAATAATATTTTCCACCTTTTATTCATGGATTTTGTCATAACTTTTGGAATTAGACTAGTCGCGAAATATTGTACTTTTCATCAATGACCATTCAATTTGGGGAGACACATTAGGGTGTCTATAGTTGAGTCAGAGCGGACACTTTGGTCGTGAGGGTTAGATTCTCTGGAACTAAGGCACATGAAGATTGAAAACTTGAAATTTTTCAGTGAAAAACTCAATTCTCTAGAGTGGACGTTCTAAGCTCATGACTTTTCCATTAAATTCTTCGAAATTAGACCAAAGAGACTAAAAGCTAGAGTGGATGCTCTAATCTCGGCATTTAGTTATTAACTTGAAAATTTTTGTGAAGAAATATCAAAGAGCCGAAGCGGACGCTCTGAGTTGTCGACATTTTTTTTCCAAAGCTAGAGTAGACATTWTGAGCTCTTTGATTACGCTCTTTTAAAATATGATTTTTGGGTGAAATTTACGAGTAACTAGAATGGACGCTCTAAGCTTTTGACAATTTGACTTAAAAAACTCAGAAACGAAACAATTTTGGACAAGCTCAAAGAATACGCTTATAGGCTTTGAGTGGATGCTATGGACTTTCAGGCTAACTCTGTTTTGGCCAAGAAAATGAGAAAATCTAGAGCAAATGCTTTGGGCTTTTCTTGGCCAAATCAACCTAGAACTTAGGATAAGGTCAACCACACATGTACAAGGACAAAATCACAACCATAAAGAACCAAATCACCTCCAAACATCCACAAACARAAATCAATACAACAAAATTGAATAAAAGCAAGTATCACACACCACCAAACTTCCTTTAAACAACTACAAACCTCCAATACATGCTCCAAAGACTAAAGACTTGAACTAAACCAATGGTTAAATAACCAACACAAACCCACACACACAAGCACACATACAAAACCAAAACCACAAATCTAACCGAGCACTAAGAATAGAAAAAAAAAAAGAGACGAGAGGGTAGGAAGAGGTCGAAGCCATCGCGGTGCCTCTCGAAAGCGTTCTTTTGACGTCACTAGCTTGACGCCACCTCCCTACATCAACCGATGAAGTTCCCTAGGCACTTGTGCTTGTCCTTCATGAATTGTCACAAAACTATCATCAAATGAACATCTAGACTTCCATTGAACATTCATAAAGTGTGCAAAGGGAAATTCCAACTTTGCTTTACTACTAGAACCCTTTGACACTCTCACTTTCAMTGGAGTGTATAATTGGGCTTTCTTAACAACTTTTGAAGCCTTGATTTCATACTCTTTTAAAAACCCATGTCCACCATTTGCACAATGCTTGAGTTTCTCATGCAAATGCCTTTCTTGTAATTTTGGCATTTTGTCTCCACCTATCTTAACATTTGACAAAGAAACATTCTCATGGTAGGGGTTAATAGCAAGCACATTTACGAACTCAACCTTTTCATGTTCCAAATAAAAAATTACAATAKACTTCTCACCTTTATAACTAGGAGAATCATTAGCATGGTTTAAGTAAAACCATGCTTCTTTGCCAACTTTAAAGGTCATGATTCCATTTTCACATCAATTAGAGCTCTAGCGTTCGCAAGTGAAGGATGATTAAGAATAATTGGCAAGCTATCATTCTCCTTAATATCGAGGACTACAATGTCATTCCTTAATTTGCGCTTCCCAATATTAAGAAGCACATTCTCAACAATTCCCAAGTGACTTGAAAGTCTTATCTGCAATTTGCAAGGTAATGTTTGTTGGTTTAACACCTTTTGAACCAAGCTTTTTGAAAATCGGATAAGGAATAACACTCACGCTCACCCCCAAATCGCACATGGCTATGTTAAAGGTATTTTCCCTTATTGAATAAGGAATGAAGACACTACCGAGGTCCTTAAGCTTATTCGGGGATCTTGCTTATGGGTTAGGTGTAAGGTAGAGTGGCACTAGGAAATCAAGGAGTACTTGAAGAATCCTCTTGGAAAGAAAGTTCCTACAAATGTAAAGTTGGGAGAAACAAAATATTTCAATTCCTTTTGAGAAATAAGCTGTATAGGAAAGATCCATYGACACTTTTGTTGAGATGTGTGAACTACAAGAACTCAAGAAGGTTGTGACCATTTTAGCAAAAGTTCATCATGGAATTTGTGGATCGCATCGCATCAATCAGGGCTTAAGATGCGATGGATRATTCAAAGGATAGTGTTCTTTTGGCCTTCAGTCAAAGGAGATTGTTTACAATATGTGAAAGGTTGTAAGCAATGCTAGAGATTTAAGACAATAAGTAGCGCCCKAACAGTTGAGCTCCATTCGATTATCAAACCTTGGCCCTTTAGAGGTTGSGACATCAATGAAAATGGAGCTATTAAACCACCTTCATCTGGACATCATGAGTATATCTTGATAACTACTGATTATTTCACTAAGTGGATTGAGGTTCAGGCATTTCAAAAGCTCAACGCGAAAGCAATTATTTCATTTCTAGAAGTAAAAATCTCATAAGATTTGGGATTCCAGAAACTATTACTGTTGATGGGGCATCAATGTTCACGGGAGAAAAATTTGAGGAATATCTCAAAGATTTTAATATCCAAAAGGTACATTTCACGCCTTATTTTGCTCAAGTTAATGGGCAAGCTGAAGCCACAAACAAGATCATAGCTAAAGGGATATCGAAGATGGTTGACAATAACCCACAAGACTGACATACTCTCTTACACTATGCTACGTGGGCATACAGGACTTCGAAAAGGGATGCAACGAGGATGACTCCATATCAATTAGTCCATGGACATGAACTGGTGTTYCCAACAGAACTAAGTGCAAAATCTGCCSGACTGGCTAGAAAAATGGATCTATCATTCAAAGATTATAGTGAAGTAATGCCAATTGAGTTGATAGATGTGGAGGAAGAGCTATTGCATGCTTTGGAAAGTATWWAAGTKAAAAAGGAGTAAGTAGCTAAGTCCTACAATAAGAAGGTCAAGCATAAGATTTTCTTAGAAGGAGACTTAGTATGGAAGATGAAGTTGCCAGAGCAAAATTATAAAGATCACATTTTTTACACATGGTCATCTAAATGGGAGGGGCCTTTCAAAGTGGTTAGAGTCATGTCTAGAAAAGCATATCTCTTGTAAGAGTTAGATMGTGTGATATTTTCAAGGGCGCTAAATGGCAACTTTTTAAGATAGTACACKCCAAGTATTTAGGAAAGCCACCAAAATCTACGGTMGAGACATCCTAACCTAGAGGCCTTCGACAAATAATCAATTTATAAATCCATGTAACAACATCATTTAGGGCAGGTGATACATGGATTTAAGATAACATTGTGATGATGATTTCATTGACTTTGGGAAAGTTCAAAGTCTTCTCACGTGATTGACATGCGGGATTGAAAGAAAGTCTGAAGGCTTTCAATGGAAGATTGAAGGTCAAGAGACGCCTAAGGGAAAGTAATTGCACGAAAGTTACTGGACCTGCACTTTGCTATAAATATAAATGARAAGTGCCAAAAATGGTCACATTTGAGCACTTATTTCTCTCCCATTTTGGTCTTTTTGTGTGTTTTTGACATCATTTTATTAGCTTTTTGGCTAGTTTTCCACTTTCGATATATAATTTTGTGGAGTTTTTGTGGTTGGTAGTGCTTTACTTAGGCTTTTAGRTTAATTTCTCCTTATTTCTATTCTTATGCTCTCAATTGCAAGTAATGTGTGTAGTTACAAGTTACCATGATGTGAATTTCCAAGGTTTGTGTATAATTACAAGTTGGCATGGTTATATTTTGCAAGTGTTGTTCTTAAGATGTTGATTCTTTTCCCCAAACAACTTCTTCGAGTCATATATTTCTGCACTCTTTGCATTTGCAGGTAAGACTTTTTGCATTGGAAATTAGACTCAGATCTTTCCAACTATACATTATATGCTACATTCCGAGCAAAGAGCGCAAAGGTATGTCCGTTAGAAGTTGGACCTCCGGAAGCCCTACAGGAAGAAAGTTTAGCGCGCACGCGCCATCCAGGTCCGCATGCATGTCGCATGCTCCGCCGTCCTCTTCTCGCACGCACTGCCTGAAGAACTTTCTAGAAAGTTTGGCGTGTGCGCGCCACCTTGGAGTCGCACACACAAAACTCACCTACAGCTCCTTCGCACGCGCACTCGTCATTGTTTTTGCTCACAACGTTGGATTTACAATGCATTTTGATGCGAGACAAATTGCGTTTGAAATTAGAGACTGAGCGCATTACAACGGTATATGGAACGCCTCAAATGGAGCTCTACATGAAAAGCTATGTCCGTTTGAAAATGGAGTTCACTTTCGAGCATTAACTTATGTGACTTGAGTAATGGCAAACTTGTAATATTTAGCAAAACTTGTTAGAGAGTAGTATATATAAATATGTGAGGAGAGAGAAACAGAGACTGTAGTAAGTTGTAGATGAATTAGTTTAGTTTTAGTTAGATTTTATTTTCAGAATTTTTTTCTTTGTTTCTTCATCTTCTTTCCCAAGTACTTTAGAGGAGAGAGAAAACTGCATTAGAGCTTAGCTTGAAGAATTTTTTTTACTTGTATCTTCCTTGTTTCTTAATGGAATTTGACAAATCTTTTATGCAAATCGATCTTCTCAACGAGTAGAGTATGATTCACACCTTCGATTTTTGTTTTGAGCATGTTTACAGCAATTTTCGTAGCACTTAGATTTACGAATTTTATGGGTCATTTTCTTTTGCTTTGATTCTTGTTCCAATTGTTGTTAGATTGCTTTCTTTGTTGTTTTTACTTGCTTTGTGTTGGTTWTTGAGTAGATTTGAGTAGTTTAATTGCATTTCCTTTGTCAACCTAATTTTGAGTTTCGCCATTTCAATTTCATGGCTTTAATGTTGCTTTCTTGTACAATTGATGTTGTTTTCTTCTTCTTTATGATGTTTTATGAGTAGTTTTCATGCCTAGGTAGCTAGGAACCATATAATATTCCAACCAATGTCAAGTTTATATTTACTTGCTCAACCCATATTGAATTTCCCCATTGTTGTGATTTCCTAAGTTTGTTAATGCGATTTCACCAAGGAATTGGGAGGTTGGTTTGATTAGTTAGTGAAGAAGTGTTTTTCCCAAGTTCACCAAGGGATTGGGTAATGGGTTAGTATAGATATCCTCATATATTTTGACTTGAACAAGTGAGGGTAAGGAAGGGATTCAAATTCAAGCCTATTTTTGGATGATTGAAGAATTTTGGAAATGAATTCAATTAAATTTCTAGATTAGGATTGCAATYATCCTTGTATTGGATTTAGCTATCCATTTATTTCGCATTGGTTGTGCAAGATTAGTGAACCTAGTGATCCTGGGTGCGTAGTCCTTTAGGTTTCAAAGCTTTTAGTTCAACTCCCTYATGGTTCGRTCTTAGTTTAAAAATCGAAATTCAAAGTTGTTTTCAACCCCAAATCAAGTCTTAAGCCTCAAATGTACAACACTTCCTTGTGGTTCAACCCTTTACTTGCCTCTATACTTGTATAGAGAATAGTTTAGGCATTACAAATTTTATTTGCACCTCCCTCCTCCTTGTTTTAATTCCAACGGCCCAAGAGGGAGCTGGTCGATAACCTATCATATTATTGTATCTTACATCCTCACCTATTCTCACTCTCTCTTTCTCTCTCTTAAAGAAATCATCTTCTTTTTCTTATTTCCTGGAGGAATTGACTGAATATACCAACACTAATGGAGTTGAAAGATGGGTGCTTGACAAGGCCCGACGCTAAGAAGGTTTTAACTTTATTAACCATGAGATCGCCCACCAAGCTCTCGATGGTGTGGAGTGGAAGTATACGGAGAGGGAAAGGAAGGTACTCATTTCTTTGGAGTTCAAGTGGTTCAAATATAGGAGGCAGGGAACTAACCACGCAACCTTACAAAAGGAAAGAACAACGTGCAGATGAGGTCACGTTCTAAAAGGCAGAAAGAGAGAAGGAGGAAGAAATAAGGAAGAAAAAGGTGGAATTGAGGTTGGCGATAGAGATGCGAGAAAGGGACAATGACAAAAAAATAAAAGAAGGCCAAGGCAAAGTGTCAATGTTTCTGTAGAGAATTAAGGGTCGAACCGGCGTCAACTTCACAAGCGCCAGTTCCTACGCCTGTTTCATCATCATCATCTTCTTCTTCTACTTCAACATTATCGCTATCACTATACGGGATCCGTTCCTACAAAGCATGGGAGGCAAACCACTCATGCTRAAAGTGATGATGAGGATGAGATCGACTTCGACAACTATGAGATGTTTAGCAATTAAAATTATTCCATCTTCTAGTTTACCAGAAGTAAATTAGTCATAATACGATTCTAGCAAGATCTTAGTTTCCTAAGTTCTCTAAATGTTAGCATTATTTGCTAATTTATGACTTTAATTTCCGAATTTTTGTACAAAAAACATTACTTGGAAATGTTACAATTATCCTTCTGAAATTATTAATGGAAATGTTTTTTTAATGTAAAGTCTTTTATTCGCAAAGTACAGTACAAATTTTATTTATGATCATTAAATGACAACACTGCTTTAGTGATGACCAGACATGACAACATAATACCAGTGTCATACACTAAATGATGGTCGGGTAATGATGGATTATTATAGTTCAATTCAATGCAGTTAAAATAGAAGTTTAGTTCAGTTTTGGATGATAACAATTCAGTTCAGTTCAGTTGAATCGAGATCTAGTTTAGTTCAGTTCAGTTTTGGTTGGAATCGGTTGAGTTCAATTCATTTGAATCGTGATCGTGGATTAGGATTGACCCTTAAAAACCCATGTCTGCTATAATTTAATGACTTTTCCTCATATCTTTGAATCTTATTAGTTTCATTAGATGAGGTGTACAATGTATTAAGCCAATCTAATCAATCTAGTCTATCGAACTTAACTAATTGATTGGTTTTTCATTTAAATTCGGTAAATGCATACCACAAAAATTCCATTTAAAAATTAAAACTTGCTTAATCTTAGTAAAGTTGAAATTTTATTTCCCCACCTCCTAACTTTTGAAATCAAAACTTTCCTAAAATTTTTGACACATCATCAATCGTTGTGAGCCTTCAACAACCAATCAAAATCATTTTTTATCCCCTATATAAACACTCCGAGATTCCAAACATCTTCCGATCTCACAGTATCATCCAAAGTTTATCACTTACAATAATTTTAGAAATACAAAGTTTAATTTTCTTTTTAATTTAATATTTTTTGTTGTTTTAAAATTAAAATTTAGAATTGCGACTACAACTAATTGGTAAAGCAAAATTTTATACGGAGTACATGTTGTGGTCTTTGGGTGAACAACCTTCTTATGAAATTTTTGGTTAAACATGAACACTTGAGTAATAAAGAAAGAATCAAAACTTAAAAAATAAAATAAATAAAAGAGCTAGAATAAAACTACTTAAACATATACAAAAAATTCCCTCAAAAAAGTTTCAAAATAGTTGAAGGTTAAAAAAAGGAAAAATTCACAAAAATAATCCCAACTTTGGGATGTGTTCCAAAAATAATCCCTACTTTGGATTATTCCGGAATAATCCCAACTTTGGGGTCTCCATTCCATTTTTGCACCTATATCGGTTGGTAACGTGATGATTAAGTTAATTGCCTCGTGTCGCATTTTTATTGGTCGTAATTAAATTAAAACTTATTTAATTAAAGTTTAATTATAATAAAACAAAACATAATTAACACCACCTCTCCACCCCTCACCCACCACCACTGCCTAACCCTAACCACCTGCCACCTCACCTACCACCTCTTGCSACTACCACCTCACTTCACCACCACGATTCACCTCAGACACCTACGAGCCACCGCAGTTCACCACCATGATCCACCTCACACACCGACAACCCACCTCACTTCACCACCGTGATTCACCTCCCATCCCATGACCCACCTCACTTCACCACCACCATCCACCACCTGCCCCTCAATTCGTCTCACTCACCACTCCTCATCACAACCACCTCAACCACCACCCTCAATTCGTCCCACTCACCACCATAGCCACCTCACCTACCTCCCTTAATTCGTCCCACTCACCACCCTCCCCACATCCACCTCACCCACCACCCTCACCACACCAACCACCCTTAATTCGTATCACTCTCTACCCTCACCACATTCAACTCCCTCAATTCGCCCCACTCACCACCCTCACCTCACCCACCACCACCCTCACCACACTCATTAACCTCATGACGCACCACCCACAATCACCTATGACATCAAACCACAAACCACCACCCTCAACCCTCAAGCCTTAATCACAACCATCACAACTCGACCTCGTAAATCTAGCCGGAAATACAACAGGGGAAAGGAAAAAGAGTGTTACGGGGGGAGAAAGAGAGCAGAGGAGAGAGAGACTTATTAGGAGAGGGGCTAGGGGGACTRCGGGGAGAGTGAAAGAGGAGAGAGAGAGGGAGCTTCGGGGAAAGAGAAAGACAAGGAAGAGGGGTTTATGAGATATTATAAAAAAAAGGAAAAAAGAAAACTAAGCTTTAACCGATACAACAAGTAACCAGTAAATGGGTGCAAACAAGGAAGGGATCCCCTAGAGTTGGGATTCTTTCGGAATAATTCAAAGTAGYCATTATTTTTGGAAAACCCCCTAAAGTTGGGATTATTTTTGTGAATTTTTCCTTAAAAAAATACCCAAAAAAATTAAGCAACATGAAAAAATGCATAGAAAAAAAGAACTTAATAAAAATATACCTAAAAACACAAATTCAAACCCAAAAAAATGAAGAACACAATCAAAGAAGCTGAAATTGAAAACCATAATTTCGAACAAAAAATTGAAGAAACCCTTAAAAATCAAACCTCTAAAAACTAATAATTTCGAACCAAATTGAAGAAACCCTTAGAAAACACAACCTCTAAAATCAAACCTCTTTGAAAACGAAAAATTGAACAWATTTCAAACCCAAAAAACCAGAAAACGAAAAATTGAACAAACCTCTAAAATCAAACCTCTTTGAGTGAAAGCAAACAAAATTGGTACCAAAATGACCGCAATAGTGTTAACATTATTAATCTTGTATTAGATCAATTTTTAATTGCTAAAATGGAAGAGATGTAGCATCAATGGTTATGAATGAAGAGAGAGCGAGAAGAGTTGCACTAGAGAGGAGAGAGAAATGTCGGCTAGAGAAAAAAGAAGAAGAAGAAGAGATTAACAGTTTTTTTATTTATAGGATTAAAGGATAGTTTAGAATAAGATATTAGGCTAATACTTATTAATAATGTTAATTTTTGTAAATGTACAAGTATAAGGATAATAATCCGTATATGGGTCTAAGTAACCAAAAATATGTACTAGTAGAAACGTAAAAAAATGTTACAAAGTTTTAATTATACAGCTTATTTGAGTTTCAATCATTTCACTTTATATTAGATCAGATTAATTGAGTTACAGTTGATTACAATTCAGTTAGGTTRGGTTACATTTATTTCAATTTCAATTCATTACATTTCAGTTAGGTTCAATTTCAGTTAATTTTAGTTAAATTATTTTAAGTTTTAGTTTTAGGTTAATAGTTAATTTCAATTTGTATACAGGTAATTTCAGTTTCAATTTGTTCAGTTCAGTTACAGTTTTATATTAACAGTTAAATTCAGTTTTAGTTTGACTAAATTCAGTTATAGTTCATTTCAGTTCAGTTAATTCAGTTATTTATGCAGCTATTTCAGTTCAATAATCAGCTTCATAACCAAATTGACGGCCTTAGTGGTTACCCCTGAGCATCGATTTTAGTTTTGAAGATACCATGTTAATATGTTACTCCCTCTTTTTCAATTTGTTTTTTACGTTTGTAGAACTGCACGTCAATTAAGAGGAATTAGTATTTGGATAAATTATGTTAGTATTATCTGGAAGTTGTATTATTCTTTTAATTTGTTTAAGATGTGTACAATAAAATTAAAGTAATTCTTTTTATATTTAAAAGTGAGGGAACGAGATAAYTTWGGGTMAAAAATCAAAAATGATGAGTAAATAATAAGGGTTATTTTAGAAGTAAAAGTAACATTAATGTGTAAAAAAGTAAAGTATGAAAAAGGAAATATAAAGAATAAAAAGGAATACCAAAAAAAGAAAGGTAAGCCAAAAACATCTCAAATTGGAGAACATGTTCGTGTTAAGTAAACTTAGGATATAAGTTATTCAAGTACGTATAKAGTTGTTTCTTCAAAATTTATTATTAAGGCAGTAACCGTCATCATCAATCATGCTATCTCGCCATTTCCATTCACATTCAACTAACAACAAGACCATCAATTCCCACTGAATTTATTTACCACGGAATTGCTTGTATCATATGCATTGAATCCARGATGAAGTCTGTTAATTAAGCGCTGAAAAATTCATGTCCCCACGTTAGCGCAAGTGCTGTCCTATATATTGACAAAAGATCGTTAAGAAGAGTGTTGTGCCACTTGAAAGTGTTGGGCCGATATTGGTTTATTGTTATATGTTTTTGAGGTGAAACTACTACACTTTATGAAGTGAACTTTTTCTGATCTTCCTGGACACGGTGACAATGACATTGTCTCGTTGGATCATAAATTCATAGATTACGTACTAATGAAGGTTTTTTCTTTTACACTTCAATTTTATAAAATTCATGTCAGTTGTAGACGACAACGTGCATTTGTCGATACATGTTTTATATGTTAAATATCTATACGTAAACAATTACGTGTAAAAATCATAAAAATTATTAAATTATTTTGGAATTTTTGATGTGGATTTATAAGCAAGATGCTCACAAATCCCTTAAATACCACGAATAAAGCAGGAATTGAAGATATTTTCCAAAGGATGGGAATAAAACGAACGAAAATAACTTCAAACCCCCGAACCAACCACAGAATTTGAAGGATCTTAACCCCATGGAGGAACCGACTCCAAAATACAACCGTCAATAGTTAAATCAAGTAATTGTCGGACAAACCACAAAAATCACACGTTTTTCTCTAAATAATAGAGAATTTTACCAAAGACATAAACTGAATTTTATTAAAGATTCGACCCCTATAAATAGAACAAAATAGTATCTAAAACTAACTAAGATATTAATGAAAGATATAAATCTTATCCAGAATTATCCTAACTAATATATCCTAAAATATTCCTAATTATATCTAACTAAATAATATCTAAACACTAAAGATATAAAGGAAAGAATAAATCTTATCCTAATTATCCTAACTAATTAACTAAATATCCTAATTCTAACTAAATAATATCTAAAACTACTAAATATTAAGGGAAGATATAAATCTTATCCAGAAATATCCTAACTCAATTAATCCTAATAAATGCTAATTATATCTAACTAAATAATATCTAAAACAAACTAAATATTTTAGGAAAGATTAAATCTATCTAGAAAATATCCAATTAGTTTTATCCTAACAAATTCGTCAATAATAATAAAATAAATTAATAATAAAGATTAATCCCTATCTAGATTCATACTCCCCTTTGAAAACAAAACTTGTCCAAGTGGTGGGGTGTACAGCCAAACCATCCATATTGACATCCTTATAGCGTGACGTCGAATTATAGGTTTCTCGAACATGTGCTCAACAATAGTATCATGCTATTTTAGCTTTGAATGAGCTTCCAAATTAAGCTGGTGACCCTCATACTTGTTCTCTAAAAGATGTGCCATCGTCAAAGACTCGAACTTGATACATGTCATCTAGATGTTTGTTTTTTTTTACCTATGTCACGTTTTGTCGCTAAAATCAATGGTAGTACAGTCTTGGTGTATTCTCATGAACCTTTTCTTCCATGGTGCAAATATTATGAACAATCGATTCTTCTTTGGCCCTATCAACACATYTGATAGCTTGTTTTTGCTCGTCAATAGGTGAAGAAGAAACTTCCTCTAATTGTCCAGCCGTTTTCTTTTATTTGTGCTAAAAGGTTTTTGATCTCGTCAAAAATCCTGTTGGTTTTCATCCTTTCTTCTTCGGATTTAACAAATTGCTCTCGTAAGTGTTGCACAAATTCATCCGAAGTAAAAAACGCATGCCATAGTTTTTCTTTTAATTTACTCCATCTTCTTATCTAATGTTTACCCTCTAGGTCACGTTGAAGTTGAAAAATCTTCCACCAAAATTTAGCATAAGATGTCAAAAAAATTGGTATGATGCATACAAACTCAGCATCAACTACGTCAAGATGCGTATAAAGAAATAAAACAACCTCTGTAATCCACTTTAAAAATCTGGTTTTGTATAACCCATCAAAATTATCTAATCAAACCGTTACCCATATTCCATAAATTTTAGGACATTCATAACCAATTGGATATACAATGTTACTTTCCATGATTTATTAAACATGAATTTTCTGAAAACCCTAGCAAGAATTCAATGACAAGAAACTAGACTTGTTGCACCCAAAAACAGGTTTTTCTTCAAATCAAAACACAAACAAATCAACTCCGTTTAGGCTGAAATTTTAAACAGATGTTCCCCTATGTATCCTTAACACTCGACAAAAATTTCGTGCACAAATTCTAAGCCAAACAATCACAATTAAATTTTTACCTCAGACTATGCAAAACTATTTCGAATCTGGCAACTTTGTAAAAAATGATCTCAACCAAATAGCAAACGATCTTGAAAAATTAAGCTCAAGAATCACTTAATTTAGAGTTGTGTACTAGGAGTTATGTTTGTTACAAGTTTGAATTTGTTGTTGTTTAATATGTTGTGCTTGTTGTTGTTTAGTAAGTTATAAGTTRGAATTTACTGCCATTTGGAGCTCTATTAGGGTGCTTGATTACTGTAGGTTATGGTATTGTTGAGGGGCTCTTTATTACATGGTTATCGAATTATTTTCTTGGTTTATGAGGCTTCCTAGCTGCTGGTTTATTGTCATAGTATAAGGCGTGTTAGGGTCTTATTTGGGACTGGTTTGGAGCTGTGTTTTGGACTGGTGATTTGCTGCTTAGCTTGTCTGAGATATTGTAAATTGTTTAGTGCTTATCAAAATAATGATTTCCTTAGATTTTTTTGTTGTGTTTGTAGGTTGGAATTAAAGAGAACCTTGCTTACTATAAATAAGATTAGAAATGGACATTTTGACGTGTATTTGGGTTATACTTTGTAAAATTTGACAATTTTGTAATTTAACTTTGGAGGAATGAATTTTTATATATTCTATGATTTCTTTCAAGTAATATTGATATTATTAAATAACAATAGAATCTAGTAGGTCATATGAAATCAACAACAATTGTTGTTGATTTCCATTTATTTTTATTGTTTTCAATTGAATTTAGCGACAGCCTGAGTAGTCGCTAACATGAAACTAGCGGTCACTAAATTTAGTCTCCTCTTTGTAGTAGTCGCCAATACACTTTTTCGGTCGCAGAAATTTAGCGACTACCAAGCCAGTCGCTAACACACATTTGTATTCGCTAAAAAAGTTAGTCTCAAGGTAGTCACCAAGCAGTCGCAAAAATGGCGACTACTCAAAAGGCAGTTGCTAAAATTGGTTTACGACTAGCCTTTTGGCGACCACTAGTTTTTTGGTCGCCTCAATTGCTAAATCTCTTTAGCGATTGTTTTGTCGGTCACTATCATCAATTTCGGCGGTTGCTAAGAAACGATTTTTTTTGTAGTGAAAATGAGTATTTTAATTGTGGTTCCCATATAAAATAGAGAAAAATGAGTATTTTAATAGTGATTTCCATTCCAAAATTAAAAAGACAGAAAAGTAAGGCAATTATTGTGAAATTTCTCCAAAAAGAAACTGATGCAATTTTTAAGAAACAGGAGAAAGTATATTATTCTTAAATATGTTCTTTGATAAATCATACCAATTACTCTGTGCTTAAGATTTTATTATACTTGTGCAATTGCACTAGGTATAATATATCGAATTTGATTAAAAAAATTTGAGCAACCTCTATTATTAATTGAGTTGATGTATTTTCATAAATTGTATTATATTATTACAAAGAATATCATACTTTTTGCCATCAAATATATTAATAACTTATGGAGTACTCTGTAAGTTGTATTATTTTTAAAAATGATATTATTTTATTTTTTATTTTAGATGATGGTGGGTTTAAGAAGTTAGTTTATCTTAGATATTGTTAGTTCATGGAGGAACATGAATATTGCTGATAGCGTGATGTTATTTTTTTACTGATTATTTAAGTAGGGGATCTTTTTTAATGTGATTTTAAGTGGGAAACAGTGAATGTGGTAGCTTCTCTTTTTTTTGTAGGATGTACAAAATTACTTGGTTTGGATGTACAAATACTTGGACATATTGTCAAAACTTGACTTACATGTGTTCCTAATCATTTTGTTGGGATGGACAATCCAAGTCCCACATGGAAAGAATAACGAAAAGGTGAGCTCCTTATAAGTGAGTGTACACATCTATTGGAATGAGGTCTTTTGGGAAGGTGCCCAAAAACAAATTCGTGCGGGCTAGGACTAAAGCGGACAATATCATACTAATGTTGTGTAGAGTGTCCGTGTGGCCCGACGAGATGGGTGATCCGGGCCCCAAGACCAAACTGGTATCAGAGCCGATGGTTCAGTTGGGACACGAAGACTTGGTGTGAAGCACACGGGTGATCCGAGCAGTTTGGCTCGATGGTGTGAGTACAAGTCTTTAGTAGTGTTGCGTAGGAGACCCTCAATGTGATCCRCTGTGAGTTGAGTGAAGATCTTTGGTGGCTTGTATCAAAGTCCACGTGATATTGTGGTGGTAATCTAGCGTGTTCTGTGGTGGTATAAGATGATTGATCTAAGCAATGGTGTTTGTAACGTTGCATCGAATGTCCTCCTAATGGTGTGGTTAAGGCGGCGTGTAACACCTAAATAATTCTCCACTTTACCTGTGAAATATTAAGCCGAAAATACGGAGAACTATTGGCATGCCACTGCCACGTGTTAAAACGTTTAGGCTAAAATAATATCTTGCAACTGAAATCAAAGATAGAAAATAGTTCAAAACCAAAGTGTTATAATCTGAAATATAAAATTTCATTTGACAAGTTGGAACCATCAAGGCCCTRATTCGCAAATGACGGTGTAATTCCTTTTTAAACATAATAAACTCAAAATATAAAATCGTTCTGTATGGTTCACGATGCATGAACAAATTATTTAAGTACGATCGGCTCTCACAACATCCCAACATCCAAGGCTAGTCACCTGATAACAAATGCTGTAAAAGAGTCTCTCCCCTTAATTCCAAGGAAATAAGGATCATCACAGTCCACCAAAAGAGAAAATGTGGACAGTACACAAAGCACAAAAACACGCAAATCGAGCAAAGCTGATAAAACAACATTTACGAGACGAGAAAACAACGATCAACATCTCCCTTCTAAAAACAGGACATACTGATTACTGACACCTGTTTAGAAACAAAAGAAAACCCAAGTTGTGTTCATAACCACTTAAACAACATTATAACATATACAACTGATCCTAATTCAGACCAAAAACCTCCAATATACCCAATACATAGAGCTGCTCCAATACAACACAATCCCAAAATCCTCAGCTGCTCTATGTTAACAGATTGTACCTGCAAAAGACTTTACTCGTCTCCAAATAAGACGTCAATACATTTATTACATTGTAAATTGAGCAAACAACAAGGCTGTCCAAAAACGCCATGTGCACCATATTAGAACATCAACCAGACATTCAGGTGTCATCAGACACAAGTTGACACAAAACCCATGCCTCCGCCCGTCGAAAGGCAATCAAAAAACCAGTTAAACAAATGCGCGAGACGGGCGCGACTCTTCACCATAGTTGATTGAGATCTCAAACTTAACCCAATTTGGATAAAACCTATAAAATAAGTGAAGAGAGACGCGGTGATAGACGGCCTCGAAGAACAATATATCGCAACCCCAAACCCCTGAATTGTCAATAACTCTAGACGTGCACAAGTCCAGAGTTTATTACTCATTCGTGTATATTAGCTTGTATAATATTGACAAGTTTTATATACTACAAAAGAAAACCACAATCACATTAAATTCTTTTTACATCGAAATCTACTTAATTAATAAACTTGAAGTTGACAAGCAACTACCTCCGTCAATTAAGACTGAACACTTCCCTTTACTTCAATTCATAATACACATGTCAATAACGAGTAAAAGATCACCTCATGGATAAGTTAAATGACCCCCACTTAATTTCTCATCCTAGTATTATCAATACCTCATGAACAATATACTTGATCTCCACTTAATTCCTCAATAGATCAAAACAATTAATTAAAAACAATTGACTAGTTGTCAACCTCCTTATCCAAAACTCATGAATAATCAATTCCACAATATTCCTCAATCTCCCCAAATACAAACCAAGACAGAAATAAAAAAATTCACTCGTGACTACCAAATAATTCTAWGGACGTTTCCTACTCATGCTTCTAAGTTATCAAACATCCTCAAACAACTTTAAGATCAAGATTCCGCAAGTAGTACGTACCTTGAGCCAATTGAATAAAAAGTCAATCCAGTACTCAGAAATCGACCTCTATGAAGTCTCCTCCTAATCATTTGACAAAACCCGAATCAACACACTTGACATTGAATTTACAGCAATACTAAGTAGTTTTAATGTGCCTCAAAAGTTATAAAAATCGTGTCTTTATTCCTCACAAAAACCCCCATTGATAGTATGATTATTATAATATAGGCTCAGCTTGAAAAATCATATAAATCTAGCTTTTAAACAAGAAATTCAGACCCTGTAGTTCACTTAATAAATCTGGAATTTTGTTTTCACCCAAAATTACTCAACAATTCAAAATATGCTTTACTAAGGATACAATATATTAAAACATGACTTTGTGCATTTATGACCCATTGTTTTTAACACTAAAACTTCAAAAATTAATCATGAAAAAACAAATCTGAAATTTATCAAAACTTGCAAAAGACAAAATCTAGACTTGTATACATACATAATAGTTCATACACAAGTTTTATTCGTACAAAAACATAATTTAAAATCATCAAAATTCCAAAATACACTTATAAGTGAATCTGAAATTTTTATTTAAAGCCCTAAAAATTTCAATTTCCAATGTCATACAATTCAAATATCATAAGACAAGTATTAAACCATCCCTAACCCTTAAAACATGAAAATCCCCAATTTAAAGCCCTAAATTCAACTTTAATCAAATCTAAAAATTTGTATTCGAATTGAAATATTCAAAAGAGGTTAATAATACTATCAATTCATTAGAGATGAACTCAAAACAATTGCATATTATTTGATTGTAAAAGTTTAACATTAAAATTAATTAAAACTAGGGGAAGGGAGGAAAAAAAGAAGAGAAGGATGGGGAGAGAGAGGACCGTAGGTGGTTGTGGTGGTCGGCYGTGGGGCAGCAACAGCCAAAGCATAAACTCGGCAACAACACAACAACAACAGTGCAGCGCCAACAACAACAACTCAGCCACAAAAGTCGCGGCTCCGGTGGCAGGCAGCAGGGGCGGCA
>SNQN01008940.1:14522-24922 GCA_008642245.1 Bassia scoparia | reverse complement strand
TGTACCTTACTATTTGTCCTGGATGGTGTATTACAAGCAATATTCCTTAGAATGGCAAGGGTAGAGTGGTCCTAGCTTGGGATCCCAAATGTTTTCAAGTGGATATTAGATTTTGCTCTGATCAGTGTGTGCATTCTTATGTTGTGATTCCTCAAACTCAGAAGGGTTTTTTCTGTACCTTTGTTTCTGCCCAAAATGYTYGGGAGGATAGGCTGCAGCTTTGGGATGATCTCATTTCCCTTGCTAAGGATATATACAKGAGGCATGGCTTATTTGTGGTGATTTTACTTGCTTCTCTAATAAAGAGTGATYTGCTCCTATGGTGGACAAAAGAGGTATGACTGACTTTCGGTCTTGTATGACTGCTTTATCAATGGAGGATATCAATTTTTTTGGTAGATTTTATACATGGACTAACAAGCAAGATGGGGATCAACGATTGTTTACAAAGATTGATTGGGTTTTAGCCAATGCACATTGGAATCATTAATTTGATACTACAGAGGTTACCTTCCTGCCAGAAGGTACTTTTGATCACACCCCTGGTTTGCTTAGATGCTATAAAGATGCCCCAAGTTTGAAGCCTTTTGGTTTCCTTAACATGTGGACTCAACACCCCCAGTTTTGCTCTATTGTTCAAAAGCACTAGAACACTCATATCCCGAGACATACTATGTTTAGAATTTGTCAAAGATTGAGGAACATGAAGGGTGCCTTCAGGATCTTGAATGAATCTGTGTTTAGTGATGTGGTGGGAGCTGAGAAAATTGCCTATGCCACTTTGTTGAAGTGTCAGGCTGCTTTGCATAAGGACCCTAGTAATTCAGTTTTGAAATAGTAGGAAAGCACAACTGCTCTTGATTACAAGGAGGCTCATCAGCATAGTCTTGCCTTTTTGAGACAAAAAGCTAAACTGGATTGGATAGTTTCTGGTGATGAAAATACTAAGCTCTTCCACAATGCTTTGAAAACTAGGACAAGTAGAAACAGAATCAATACTGTGCAACAGGCTTATGGAACTTGGCTCACTGATAATACAGAAGTGTGTGCAACTTTTGTGTCCCATTTTTCTTCCTTCATGCAAGGAAGTGTTGGTGCCTCTCCTATCCGGATGAAAATTTGGGATCAGGACTCTTTCTTTTCTACCGAGCATGCACCAACACCTTAAACTTGATTTTTTCTGCTGATGAGGAGATCAACATAGCTTTCTGGTCTGTCCCTGTTGACAAAGCTCCAGGCTTGATGGTTTATGGGAGTGGTTTCTTCAAGGCTATTGGAGTTTTAATTGTGTTGAGGTGTGCCAAGTGTGAGAGACTTTTTTCTCAATGGTAAGCTCCTGAATTTGTTGGTTCTGCTTCTATCTCTTGATTCAAAATGTGTTGTCCTCAAAGGTGAAGGTTAAGGCCATAGCTTGTTGCTCTATGCTCTACACAAGGTTTCTAAACTTTTTCGCAGCAAATTGAAGACTGTTCTAATTCCCTGATCTCACAAACACATGGTGCTTATTGAGGGTAGAGTATTATCATAAATATTCTTGTCCTGTTAGGATCTAGTGAAAAGCATTTATGCAGGCAGAATACTTCTAAGGGTGTTTTTGCTGAGGTTGATCTCCAAAAGCTATGACCATAGAGTGGTGATTTCCCTTGATTCTTGGATGCAGGCTCTCATTCCACTCATTTCATCATGATCAAATGGCTTGTGTTTAATCTGCTAGCTATCTTTGTTGATTAATGGTACTTGTCAGGGTTTTTTCCTGCTAAAAGGGGGTTTCGAAGGGGTGAATCCTTCCTCATTCTCTTTGTATTTGTATGGTACTTGAACTCGGAACTTTGCAATATGTGGGAAAAGAAAAGCTTTTTAAGTTCAATTTAGATGCAAAACCTTTCAAGTGAAACACTTCTGCATTGCTGATGACTTGTTTGTCTTCTGTAAGGGGGAACAAACAGTATTCGACTTCTTCTCCAGGCTTGAAACATTTTGAGAAAGGTTTCCTAGTCTTCAGGCTAATACTTCAAAATCAAGTTGTATCATTCAATATGCGACGTAGCGTACAGTGCAATTGATGTGTGGAAGCTTCAGGTTTAAGCTTGGGTAATGCCCTTTCAAGCATATTTCGGAGCTCCATTTGGGTTATATGAGCCTCAGAACTTAAAGATTTGTGGAATTCTCGAAAGTGACTGCTATGATACGCTTATGGCAGAGCCGACATTTTCTTTTGCAGGCAGACTTCAGCTGGTGAATGTTTGTTCTGATGAGTGTATGCACTTATGGATGCAAAATTTTTTGTGCTTCCTACAGGTTATTGCATCGAAATTAATTTTGTTTGTAGGGAACTTTTTGTGGCATGGTGGTAGATGACACTCTAACCCGGTTCAGTTAATTGGGAAATGTCTGCAAATCTCGAGAAGCTGGTGGTCTAGTGTGCAGCAACATATGTTATGGAAATCTAGCTATTTGCTTAAGCTAATTTGGCTACAATGTTGGTGAAAATAGGACAACTTATGGGTTAAAATGGGGTCCATTGGGTGTTTGCAAGGCTAAAGTACTGTAGTTGGATCTGGAGAGCTCTTTGCAAGGCTAGGAGAAATTGATACCGTTGGTTAACTAAGGTTGTGGCCTTTAGTTGGGGAGTTTTAGTATTGCTACTGCTTACAAAGTCATGATACATGTTCAGGATTCATCCTTAGCTTGGCCCTACTTTTATTTGGTGCGTTTTTCTATCCCAACGCATAGGTTTATGCTCTGTTGGCTATGTTAGAGCAGAGGCTCAAGTCAAAAAAAGGCTCAAGCAGTATGGGTGGTCTTTGTGATGATTTATGCTGTGTTTGTGGGTTTAGCGGGGAAACCATGATACTTGTTCTTTGGACCCTGTTCCTATACGTACAGGTCCTGGCTGATTTTAAGCGCTGGATGCACTTTGATTTTAGGTGTCAATTTACTCCGTTCAGCTATAAGCTTCGGAGGCAAAACAGTTACAATAAAGCTCATAAGGATTGTTTGTGGCTGAACTGTGCTTCTGTGTATTCTTATGGATTGCAAGAAATGCGGCTCTGGCATGGGAAAGTTTACTACAAGTTGGTCATTACTGTCTTTTTGATTAAGCAGCAGAAGTTGTTCTTCTTTTGAAAAATAGAACGTTTAAGCAATTCATGCCTGGATTATTTGTATTGGCTGGTAGCTGTTACCAGTTGTTGTTAGCTTTCCCTCGTGTAGGTAGGCCTATACCTAGGTAGGGTTTCTTATTCTTGGGGAAGAGCTTAGGTTGTATGTTCTGGTTATGCTTACTTCTTCTTTATTTACCAAAAAAAAGGAAGCAAAGAAAATGAAAACTCTTTTTTGGCCTTTTGCATTATTTTCGACTTTTTTTTGGTTGTGATTTTTCTAACTTTGGCACCTAAAACATAGAGGCGAAAACAACACATATATACCAACAACAATAATAGAAAAATCCTAGAAATAGAAGGAAAACATGGAGATACGATTCACACTTCCATTTTTATATCCCCTTTATCAACTCAAATCAACATGACGAAGTCAAGGACACTACAAGTAATCCCAAGGGGGATTCAACAACCGTCAGTGCAACAAATAAAGTAAAATCGCCGTACGGACAACCCCTACAACGCCGGCAGGCAAACATAATACCAAATGGTAGTTCTCCAAGTATAAAAGAAAATCCTCGACTCTAGCAATAAATTAACAAAAAATAAAGAGATGGAGTTAGAGGAAATCTACAAAGCGCATTTAAGGCAATATAAGCATAAGAGCCCCAAAACCGAGCTCACATCTAAGCTTCGCCGACTTCTAAGCAAAGCGTATAAGGCAATTGCCTCCCCCCAACTAGAATGGAACTTCCGTCCCGGAGTTCAAAATGAGGAGGGGAGGAGGGAAAGAAGAAAGGAGCAATAGAAAATACAAACTAACAGCTTCAATGTACTAACTAAGCCAATATACAAGCTCAAGACCGTAGTCTTGTGCAAAATGCCAGGTGGCTAGCAAAAAAAACAGCACACAAAACGTAAAAACAAGGAAAGAGACGAAAGCACGAGACTCAACAAAAATAAAAGGAGAGAAAAAGGATAGAATGAAAGGCTAAGCCCTCGGGATGCTCCCGGAAGCGCTTCTTTAAAAACATCACTAGCTTGAATTCACTCGCCTAAGGAAGGATCAATACCATGAACTCTAGGAAGCTTTGAAAGCTCGATCCTCATAGTAGGCTTGAGACGATGCCATTTGACTTCTGAATGGGAGTCATGCTTTGTTCGCATGTAGCTCAATCCCCCTAAGTGGATGCACCTCTTGTGACTCAAATGGACTCGCCATCTTGATTAGCTTGCCTTTTGAAACAATCTTCAGCTAGATTGAAGAGAACCACTTATTGACGGGCATGAAATAATTCTGTTGATTTCTTATCGTGCTTCCCTTGGTTCTTGCCTTGTTTATGTACTGAGCACAATCGTAAAGCATCTAATCCGGTAGCTCTGATTCATAGGAAGGACAAGCTTTTCCCCTCTCCGCAACTTGCCAAGCGAATTGATTGTTTTGAACTGGCCAATTGAGACTTTATGTTCAATTCCGCGACAAATGGCATGCCTTTTCCATAGACAAAGCTCTGGTGTGGTATACTCGAGTCTTGAAATGCGGTTCTATAAGCACAAAGCATCATCCAACTTGTCCGACCCAATCTTTTTCGGATATCTAGAGACTCTTCTCGAGAATCTTGATAGAGATTTTGAAACTTCAACTTGGCCACTTGTTTGAGGGTGATACGCTTAGCCAACTTTCTTGTTCCCTCATGTTTCTTGAGTTGGGCTTGAATAGCACTTAGCAAATGGGAGCCACCATCACTATGACACCTTGGGAATTCGAACCTCGGGAATATAATCTTTTTGAACATCCCTCATAGCCACCTTGTGATCAATTAGCAGGTGAAGACATAGCTCTACCCACTTGGAACGTAGTTAATGGCCACTAATATGGTATTGATTTCCCTCAAAGAGGAAAAAGGGCCCATAAATCAATGCCCACACATAAAACTTAAGCTTCTAGAATGGAATTTTAGGGCATTTCATCCTTGTTTGAGATATTTCGATTCTTTGAACCTATTAAAGTGGCACGTATTCCAAAACATCATGCAGATTGGGGGCACCAAAACCTCAATTTAACCTTTTCTAGTGTCTTGTCAACCCCTAAATGTTCCTCTTCTAGGTGATGACACATCTCATGGATTCGTTTTTCTTTTCCTCGGCACACATATCCTAATGGCTTGTCGACTGCTCTTTAGAGAAAATTAGGTCATCCCAAATGTAGTACTTGCTCCTTTTGGATTTTTCTTCTCTATTCCTTGATACTCGAGCGATGATCCCCGTTGCAACGTAGTTTGAAAGTGCGCATACATTGGATAGCTTGTCATCATTGCTGTTTTAAATCATAGAGCATCTCCCTTTCAACTCATACAAATAGGGAGGTCATCCAAGTTGTTATCCTTCCTCGTTAAGTTTTAGTTAGATGGTCCGCAACATGATTTTGGCTCCCTTCTCTTATATCCGTATCGCCACATTAAACTCTTGTAGGTATGCGTAACCCATTGAATATCTTTGATTTAAATCTTTCTTAGTTGATCAACGTACCCATTGCTGCAAGGTGATCAGTATAGACATGGTTTTGGAGCCCAATCAAGTTTTCAAAGGCATTGCACGTCACGCCAAGAATTCTTCTTCTGTTTTTTGTAATTCTTTTGAACGTCCAAAATACAATTCTTGTCCTTAATCTTTGGCTAGAACCACCCCGATTTCCCATCGTGCGTCATCATGAACTCGAATGGTAGATTTCTATCGTGGCTTAGACTATGTGGTACGTGAAATGAGAAGCCTCTCTTGATGAGATTGAAAGCTTGCAGGCACTTCCGTTTTAATTTGAACCGGAGTCTTTATGGAAAAGAGCATTGAAGTGGTTGGCAATTTGAGAGAAATTCTGATGATCTCTATAGAAGCCCGCATGGCAGAGGAAGGACTTTTATGCTCTCACATTTGTTGGAGGAGGTAGTTCTCAATCACCTCAATTTGGCTTATATCAATTATCTCATGTGGGATATTTTTGTGCCCGAGAACTATTCTTTCCTCACATGGAAATGGCATTTCTCTCCCAATTCAACATGAATTTACTTTTCCCACCTTTCCACATTTCCCCATCGTTTAAAACAATCCTCATAAGAGTTCCTACCCACTAAAAATATCTGAAGACCTCATGTCACCTTAATCATGTCTCCAATATGCTATCCATGCAACTTTGAAAATTCTTGGAGCATTAAAAAGTCAAGGATATGTCTATGGCAAAATGTCCCATAAGGACATGTAATTGTAGTGTTTTTCTTGGTCACTCGGGTTAATTAGATTTGAAAGAAACCGAGTAACCATCGCAGAAACAATAGTACGTATTTTTTGGTTAGAGACTTTCAGCATTCATCTGTAAAGGGAAGAGAAATGGTCCTTTTTGGTGGAGGTATTTCATTTTCGATAATCAATGCAACATGTACTTCCACCCGAAACAACTAGTTGAGACGAGTTTACCTTCTCATCCTCAACTACGGTCCATTTAAAACCCCTTTTTTAGGAACCATGAAGCGGGCCACCCACTTTAAGTTTGCAATAGGGTAGTACCGGCCTCAAGCAACTTGAGTATCTCTTTCTTGACCCTCTCCCATTGAAGGTTAACTTATGTTGTCTTTCAAATGGAATGTTTTGGCTTCCCTTTCTTTCTCCAAGTCTATGTTGGCATGCATAGGTAGGCTAATTTCTTTGAGGACTCCAATTGTATAACTAATAGCCCCTTTATGCTTGCTGAATAAACGACACATCAAGGAGGGTAAGTGGTTATTCAATACATCAAGATCATTAACAATAACTAGATGGGTCTCATCTGGACCTAAATGCTACCTCAAAGTGGAGGGAGCGTTTCATCTCCACTTTTGGAGCCCTCTTTTGTTTTGTACTTTAATGACTCTAAGGCCGCTATTCCCACTTTCTTCCATCAAATCTCCCCTGTTTAATCATCAAGCTTTTGCTTTGCTTATTACAGGACTTTCTCATGGTTTCCATCTCCGTTTTTGTTTATTCAACAAAACATCCTAGAGAAATTGGTTTAGAAATAATAATTAATTTTGCATATACTAACATGTTGTCAATAGAGTCGATATGCAACAAATCATCATTGGCATGATTATATGGATTTTCATAGACTGATTAGGTAAGTAATTTTGTCCTTACCAATTCTTGAAGATATCTCCCATTCTTTACAATCAATGCATGCTTCGGCCGTGGCAAAGAATGGTCGTGCTCCAAATGATAGGGGTATTTTTGTCCTCATCGATCTCTAAAACGATGAATATGAATGACATATCTCCCCATTAAAGGTAATTCTCGATGTTAACCCCTAGGAAAATCTAACTGGATCTATCGCCAATCGTAAATGTTTGAGCCGGGACCAAGTCTCCCAATGTAACTCTCATAAACCGAGAAAGGATCAACGCTCGCACTGCCAAGTCCAACAGGCATTTGCCAAGTTAACATTGTTCATCAGAACATGAGATAGAAAATACCGATGCCTTTAATTTAGGAAGAATGGTTCCTTGATTCGACCGCATAAATGTTTCGGTAAGGTCACGGTTTGCAATTACTACCAAGACCTTTTCCATTTTACGAAATTTCTTAAGAAACTTAGAATAAGGTTAGGCATTTGTTGCATTGCTCCGTAAAGGAATAGTCAGGATGGACTTGTTTAAGCATCGTAGGAATTTACTAAATTATATGTCAAGCTTGTACCTAGTCAATCTTTAGGGGTAGGGGAGTTTTGGTTCTTCCTTAATCATACTTGGGGGGGGGTTCTTTTCATCTTTCTTTTTCCCCTTTGTCGTCAATCACTTTATATTTTTTCTTTTTCTTTGGCTCAAATGATCGCTTGGTTCTTTGTTCCTTGCTCCTCATCACTTCTATTTTTCCTTTTTTCTTTGGCCTCAATAGATCCGCTGGTTCATTATGCTCGCGATTTCTTCTGCTTGGTCTTTTAATCACAATTTGGGGTTCATATCTCATTGTATCATCTTCAAAGCGTGGTTTTCCACTCCTAAGTATACGTGGCATTCATTTGTCTTTGGTTTAAGACATTAGGATAGGAAGAAAGTGGGTTGGAAAGATTGCCCATCATAAGCTTGAGCAATTTGGGAGAAATTTGGTTTTCAAGCATTTTCATTGGAATTCCTAAGCTTCCTTGTTCCAATTTGAGTGTGAACAGGAGGATTATGGTTCCAAGGGGTTAGTAGTGAATTGGGATTGCTTGATTGTATGGTTGGTTGAAAGTGTTTTGATTTACTCCCTTGGCCTTTGAAAACAGCGAGGGTTATCTAATGCTACTTGCGGATTCGAGGCCATTTTAAAATTTCCTTTAGCCTTCCTACATTCCCATGGTAGCTAGCATTGGGTTGCTCGGGGTCTGTTACCACTTTTGATCTCATTTGCCGTAACTATGATTTTGATTTTTGGTGTAGGCCTTTGTTTTTTCATTTTCATATAGGGTTCATGCTAGTGTGACACGTATATGGTGCTTTTTGATTAGAATTACTAGCTTTTCATACATAAACCAGACAAGTTATCAAGTTCTGTAAAGTCCTAATAATAGCAAGGTGATCATTCCTGTAGGCTCATAATATGTCGAATGGTTGTAAACTAGATCAGGCTTGCGTCCTTTGTCAGAAGTTCAAAACATTACAAACGAAGTCGAACTTTTGTTGAACTTCGCCCTACTTAAAACACGAGCAAAAAAAAAAACTCGAAAAAAGAAAAAATAATGAAAGAAAATAAATGAGGCGAGAGGTGAACTTGATTTTTGATGTCTTTTTATCATTTTTACTTTATAAGTCGAGTCAATAGGCAAGGGAATAATCACCCCTAAGGCATGCATTGCATTATAGGTTGAACCAACATGGAACTTAACTTTTGGTCCATGTGCAAACAAGATAGGGCGAAACTCGAATGCGCCACCATCTTAGGTTCGTAAACATAGGGCTCGTCTAGTTCGGGGTGAGYAACCAGTTACTTCCACAGTTCCTAAGAGTCGAACCACTCGGAAGCCCATTCCGAAGTCGAGGCTCTCCTTTACTAGTTTAACAGACACCGAAGACACATCACACTCCTTGCCTTAACCAATGGGTGAAAACATGATGTCGTGGCTGAGATGTAAGCCACCATCTAGGCTTTGTGATGGGTTAATTAGATATATGGTTTAATTTTTCCCCTCATTCTCTTGATGATTTGCAAGGTTTTTGTCCTTATCAAGGCCCTCTTTGCTACTAATATCGTTTGTTTAGTGTTTTGATTAGTTTCAGGTTCTATTCATGTTTTTGGATGATCTTATGACATTTGAGATCACTACGGAGCATTAAGGAAGTAGCATGGAACTTGGATTGAAGCATCGAAGGAATATGACTATCGCAAAGCATCAATATTGACACATGTCCACTCTTTTGGCCATAACTCAAGTTTGACATATCAGATTGATGCGACTTAAATTGTGTCGAAAACTATACTTAAAGATCTTTGATACTATAGGTTATATGCCCATATTGAACGCCTAGAACTCAAGATACGACTCTCGGAAGATGGACCAGTGAAACTGCTGCGATAGATCATAAACCGATCGGTTTGGATTAAACCGATCGTTTTGAGGTCGAATTTGGATGGATACTAATTRCTTCTTTTGGCCTTTAATTCAAGGATATAATTGTAATTTTCTAGCTCTTATATCTTAGGAAATTAGTAGTATTTAAAGAGAGAAATCCTGGTTTGTCAAACAAGCTTTGATTGTTAGATTTTAGTTTAGTTTTAGAATTACTTTTTCTCTCTAAAAACCCCACTTTTAGTTTAATTAAATTAATCAAAAGTTCATAATTATTTCATCAATTCTTCGCACATTTTGGTATTATTCTTCATCCTTAATCTCTTTTATTCATTGTTTGCTTTCTTTAATCGCTTTTAGTATGTTTAATTACAATATGTGTGAGTATAGTTCCCTTTCTAGGGCAATTGGCATCTATAACAATATAATTAGCATGTTTTGGGTTTGATTCAATTCATACTTTGGTAATTTGTCGAATTCCTATTTGAWTGTTCWTCATGTTATTTAATTAGGTAGTGCACGACTTAATTGCGTAATTAGATTAGTTACGAGTTTCTAGATCAAGCGATTGAAACTKAATAAAAGATCTATGTCAATAGGTAGAACGAGACTATCCTAGGTTGAGAGATACGGTTCGGAGTAGTTCTATGGTTTATTCAATTCGCGAGAACTTTGATCCTGTTCGATTGTGCCTTATTGTGAGTTGTTGATACCCAATTATTGTTGATTTG